>MJUU01037879.1:127435-145984 GCA_002080025.1 Modiolus philippinarum
TTTACTGTCAGTTCATCTTGACATCATCCAACAGATAGTGCGACTGGTCTTCCAGATGTCAAATGATCCTTAGTTCGTGGCGGTCCTCATAAGTCTCTCTCCCGCTTCGGTCACATATCTAATGATATCCGTTTAATATCCGTTCAACAGGTATCCAATTACTTGACATAATCCCTGTTTTATAAACTGCCCTTCATATGCCTTGAAGGTGGGACATCTTGGCGTTGCCTTCCATAATGGCACAGTTGTATACACTGAACACTCTTTAGTTAAACGGTTTCTGCGCGGGTGGATTGAAGACTGTACAATGTTATCGATTAAGCCATTTGCGTCCATCAGGTGAAGACATTTCTTGAAATAAAAAGAATTGTATGAAAAAGGTCAGATAGTATATCTTAATGCAAATTAGAAGAGAATGCTTAAGATTAAGAGGAGACTTGAAAAATACATTTTAAGAGGAGACTAAAGCTGACTGGGGTGATAAAACTATTTCTGAGGGACGTTTTCGATATTTTTCTCCGAAGAAACCGCTTAACATATTCCTTTTTAACTCCAAAAATATTTGACTCCAACAATATCTGGATGAAAAAATATAACTACAAAAACAGGATAACAGCAAACACCTACAATGGCCAGGAACTACAATCACATGCCACAATTTACAAGCAAACTGCCCCAGAATAACAATAATGAAAACAAGAGACAAACACATATGATAGGAACTCGGGATAGCCGTACTTAGTACCTGCACTAGCAAAAGCAAGTAGTATAGGTACCCAAACCTCCTCTTTCTCTATCCCGTTTCTGTCTATTTAACCTATATCAGTCAGTGGCGGATCCAGACTTTCTGCTAAGGAGGGGCCCGTCCAATATTTTTTTTTCAAAAGAGGGGGGGGGGGGCCGGAACCCAATTTTTTTAAAAACCCCTAGGAATTTTAAATATTTTCCGACCTAAGGGGGGGGGCCCGGGCCCACCCGGCCCCCCTCCCTAAATCCGCCACTGTCAGTTATAAATAACTAAATATCTTTAGTTTCTGCAGATGCACATTTCGACAATTTATGGCTCTTTAGTGCAGATAAAATCACAATAAGGTGGTTGGTAGTATTCCGCAATATTTATTTCATATTTCATGCTTTCATAGGTATTTTTTATTTAAGAAATAAATAAATAATTTAAAATTTGGACAAATCTTTACAATATTTCGCTCAAAACACAAATAATGGGCCAATTTCTCTTAGTCTAGCATTCATTTCAGACGAAAAATGTACTGAAAAATTTTTTGAATGAAAATTTAAACAAGGGAGGTAATTTCAAAAATATTTTACAAAGAAATCAGTATGAAAATTTTGATTTTGTGTTCTGGGTATATGCAAAATCAATCAAATTTTTCAATAGATTTTTTCAATAGTTTTCAGAATTAAAGTTCAAAAATTGAACTTCCAAAAAATAAAATAAAAATTGAGGGTCATGACCTTGTTTATTAATTATTTCACATAATAAAAATGTTCATAGTGGTTTCTTTGTAAAATATTTTTTTTAAATTACCGCCCTTGTTTAAATTTTCATTTCAAAGAATTTTACACTTCAAATACTATTATGAATTTCTAGAATAAATGCTAGACTAAGAGAAATGGGCCTATCATTTTAGTTTAAGTGACATATTTTAAAGATTGTCCAAATTTTAAAAATGTTTTTATATTTTTTAATGAAAAATACCTATCAAAGCATGAAACATGAAAACACAATGGCGGAATCCCTTAATTTTTTTGTATGCAACCGGTAAAAGAAATTGCGATAATTTTCATCATTGGAGCGCCGATATTGTTATCAGACATTTCATTATTGACTAAAATTACTGTAAATAATAGCAACATATCATAATAATTCATTATAGTGTATACTGATACCAAAGATCAGGATTGTGTGATGCATAACATGAATCTAAGCTGTCTATCAGTCAAACTTGATTTTTTATTCAGAGATGAAAGTAATTCTAGAAAATAAAAAGTGGGGTTTGATAGATGTTCTATTACTATTTTTGAGCACCGTTTTATAACAATACAATTGGTTTTGACACTTAGGCGTAGTATTGATTGGGAACATGCTGTCTCTAGTTAATTTGAGTTTGATTGCAAATCAAAGCCATGAAATAGCTGGAGAGATGTTAATATGACAAGAAAAAATCACGTGAGGCTTCAAGCCTATTAACAGCTCTAAAAGATGATCTTCGTGCTTCCGATAAAATATAGTGCGCAAGTTTCTTTCAAAATCGTATACATTATGTTTTTAAGTTATATTTCTTCATTTTCTTGAGTTGAATACGATGTTGTTATATTAAATTGAAACAATATGCATGTTTATCAAATTACTCGTTTTTTTACATCGCGTCTCGGATCAACGAACCTGTCGCGCAGTAATTTGTCAAAGATGAAAATAACATTTCTTTACCTGTGACAGTGTGTTGCATATATTTATAGCAATGAAATCGACATGCGAAAATCACACAATCCGATTATTTTCACGTATTACGGAATAACTTAATACATGCAGACCCGACACATGCAGCAGTTCTTTGGATGACTGGATGACTACGAAGTTTTGCCACGTGTAGATTTTCAGGGCTTCGAGATTCAGCTCCGTCGGAGCTTTGATTATCTCGAAGCCATGAAATGGCTGGAGAGATGTTAATATGACAAGAAAAAATCACGTGAGGCTACAAGCCTATTAACAGCTCTAAAAGATGATCTTCGTGCTTCCGATAAAATATAGTGCGCAAGTTTCTTTCAAAATCGTATACATTGTATTTTTTAGTTATTATTTCTTCATTTTCTTGAGTTGATAATGGTGTTGTTTTATTAAATTGAAAACAATATGCATGTTAATCAAATTGCTCGTTTTTTTATATTATGTCTCGGATCAACGAACCTGTCGCACAATAATTTGTCAATGATGAAAATAACATTTGTTTACCTGTGACAGTGTATTATATTTATAGCAATGAAATCGACATACGAAATCACACAATCTAATTATTTTCACGTATTACGTTACGGAATAACTAAATACATGCAGACGTATACAGCCACGTGTAGCTTTTCAGGGCTTCGAGATTCAGCTCAACAAATTGCAGTTCAGGTTTAAAGACTGTGTGCAATTCAGATTGTATTTGTCGTAAACCCCCCTCCCCCAATTGGCAACAGTTTGAAGATCCAGCATGCTTAACTTCAGAACTACTAGGACCCATGAACCTTAAATCAACTGGCATGAGTTTTGTGGTAAACAACTTATACAATCCAAGTTTGTTTTCCAAATCTTTAAAGTTATTTTCAGTTCCTTTGTTTATTTTATCACCCGATTAAATGGAAAATAATTACCGATGGATCTAACCCCAGACAAAATAGTAGAACCTTCCATATTTTTTTATACCTTCGGAAAATTAAAGCAACCATTCCTTCGATTGGCGGCTAAAATGATTACATATTTCACTTTTAACCATTTCAGGAAAAGGAGAAAGCATATGGGATAGATTTACACACAAAGAAAACAACATTCCAGGGAAAGCAAACGGTGATGTAGCCGCCGACAGCTTTCATAAATATAATGAAGATGTGAAATGTATTAAAAGATTAGGGGTATGTGAATACAATAGGATATTTCCATAATTA
Organism: Modiolus philippinarum; assembly: GCA_002080025.1. NCBI lineage: Eukaryota > Metazoa > Mollusca > Bivalvia > Mytilida > Modiolidae > Modiolus > Modiolus philippinarum. The sequence goes on from MJUU01037879.1 coordinate 131,102, forward strand.
CAATTATAAAGAAACAATTAATACCATTGAAAAATTCCGAAGTTATTATTTCTACAGCTTGACATTTTGACAGCGTATATCTCTTTAGTACAGATCAAATCAAAACCTTCGGAAGATCGAAAATCGAGACATATGAAAAGCTGATAGAAAATGGAATCTAAATGAAACACCAAAAATCAGCGAAGGACCTAGTTTTGCGCGACGGAGATACTCCTTATTGTAATGCAACATTTGTATAACGAAAGTTTTGATTGGTCAGAACTGACCGTCAATTCCACCATCTACACAGCTGGGACATGGTAGGTTCCCTGTTTAGTCTGGTTCCTTGTATGGCTACAAATACACAAGTTAAAAATAGAATCTGAAATTGATTAATGGTTTTTAATTGCATTACAATCGCAATAACAGTACATTATTTGAATACCCGAGGGTGTCAATCTTGATTTGACGGTCAAAATATCCGTTTACAGGCTCTGCTACGTGTCGCCTGTAAACTGCATTTTGACCGTCAAATCTACGATTGACGCCCACGGGTATTCAAATAATGTACTGTTGTTGCTTAAGTGCTAAACAAAATTTCAAGATTTAAACAGAAATAATATAAATTGTTTTACAGAACAATATAATACATTATAAAAATAAACATTGATTTTTATTACACGACAAAAATATCAATAATCATAACATAATAATATTATCTAACCACATAAAACAAAACGAAACAATAAAAACAACCAAAAAAGCAAAAATTTTTACAACAGTTTACTTTGAAATGTACATAGCCCTAACTGTAATGAGTGTCACTAGCATTTCCCCTCACCCTTCCTGTAAATGAAACTAATTTTGACACTTCTGAAGAAATAACGTACTGTGGGACGTTAAATATTTTCATCCTGCCATTCGCTTTATAAACATCCTAATAGGGTCTGTAAGTCTCGTCATGTGAATTCGAGAAATCACAACGAAATTGCAATTTGAAAATGTTTCCCGCCAAAATATGACATTGCAGAATCATTATGACGATCAAATATTTTGCTTAAAACGTCATATGTTTTATTTAAAATGCAACTTCCGGGTACAAGATATGGTCCCGGAAGTTCCAAAATGAAACGAGACTTGCAGACTCTATAGTCGAAAAGATTTTATACCAAGACAGACACCTTCTACATTGCAGATGTCTTGTAAGAAACAGTGAATTCTTACTCTACAAGTGTAAATGGTCTGAACCATGATGTGTTGTTCATCTGAATGTTTTTCTCCATTTTTCTTTTCTTAATTGTACTTATGAAATGTCTTTGTTTCTTTGTGTGTCTGATGTTGTCATTTTCTTCGACTTATTCGTTTTTGACTAACGATTCGGACCCATTTACCTTAGTATTTCCTGTATCTTAATGTAGTTTTCAATATAAATATTTTGGTTGCTATCAGATTTGAATTCTATTAATCTAAATGCATAATAAGAAATACAAACGTCAAACATGTCATGACATATATTGCAAGATAAAGTTCCTCTAACATTTACATCGAATCAGTCGGTAGTGTACGTTTTTCTAAAACCTAACCTGATGTTATTATCTAATCCTAAGAAAAATTAAAAATGATAGTTAATAGGAAGAAGCAAAATACTTAAGTTACTGTTAATTTATTTTCTGCATATGCGCATTTCGACAACTTATGTCTCATCAGTGATATTAAAGTAAAGTTAACGGGAACCGAAGCGTCGGTCTTAAACGAACAATCCAAGGGCAAGGGCAACATCGGGAAAACAAAGGAACAAAGACATAACATGCGAGGCACAGAAAAGAAAAAAAGACACACACACATATACAAAAATGAACAACAAGGACCCCATTAAAAAACCATGGATGGAATTAGGTGCACAGTCAGAGTAAGCATCTCCTGCTTCTCATAAGACACCCACCGTGTTGAACATATCAACTCCGGTAGTAAAGTCAGGGTAAAAACAAAGTGCAAAGAGAAAGATCTGTTGTCATCTGGAAAACAGATATTCCATAGCGATCCACAAGATCGTGATGTCGACCGTAAAACTTCTTTAGTGATGTCTTCAGGTTATAGATAACATACTTATGCTTAAGTAGCCAATTTCTGAGCAACGGAGCTCTATCAAGGTAGTCACTGCATCGACCACAGGCCTTTGAGAAGCGAATGAGTTAAAAGATGTAAGCTCCATATGCCATAACATATTATCTATTTAACGGAAGCTAAAATTAAAGGACTGGGCTAGGTTTTAATCTTATTTTGAAGAAGCCTTTCGATAAATTCAGCCTCACACAAGTGGAGAAACAAATCAGCTGAAAGGGGTGCGCAGTTTATGCCGATTGGAATTCCGATAGTTTGCTGAAAACAAGTCCTACAAACTGGACAATATATTATCGATCAGAAACTCTAACATTTTAATCACTCCTCTGTATATTTTTGTGAATCTGAGTCGTTTTTCACAAAGTATGCTTGTTCTTTACCTTAAACATGTAATTATATCTTCGTCCGCCGTTCTTACGGGAGAAACATCTATGAATTAAATCTTTCAGCCGAGATTTCAGTTGTTCATGAGGAATGGTGGTATAAAGTGTGGAGAAATAAAGTTATGAGACCCTAAGACTCGAATGAAAAATTGCATGTTTATACGTTTTACCAAGTGGACATTTTTGAAGTCTAAACGGTTCAAATTTACAATAAATATTGAAAATTCGGCAAACAAACATTATTTTTAACAATGCTTTCTATCAGGGACATAAATTAAGTTAAAATCACAGAAATTGCAAAACTTACCGTTATTCTGATAGTAATTAACACTAAAATCTTTTCGTATATTGGTGTGAACCCTGGAAATGATTTTAAAGGCTATAATATCTAAAACATATAGATAAGTAAACCTTATTACTTATTCGGTTTTTTAGGTACAGTTGCAGGCATAAACTTAGAACTGTTCTAATGACTGATCTAAATTAACTTAGATTTGTTCTAGTTCTAGAAGCTGCTCTAGAACAGTGTTCTAAAAGCAGTCATTGTCAAAAATTGTTCTAAAAGCGTTCATCATGTTGAATTGTTCTTAAAGCAGTCAAGGAACAGCTCTAAAACCGGTCAAAACCTGTACTAAGAGCAGTCATGGCGAGGAGTTGTTCTAAAAGCAGTCATTGTCAAGAACAGTTCTAAAATCGGTCAAAATCTGTTCTGAAAGCAATCATGGTCAGGAGCTGTTCAAAATTGTAATAAAAATCATTATAATGCTAATACTAATAATAATTTTTTGATATAATATACTTGGCTGTCAGTAATTTAGCACACAAAATATCTATACCTTGCGTAAAACTTATTAATTGCGAACCGAGACACTTCTACTTCCTCGAGCTCCGATTCCTGAAATATCCTTTCAATGTCAACAAAACTTTTCCCATGGTTTTGAAGATTGACAATTTTTTGTCTAAGGTAAGGAAAAAGTCTATACACTTTTATAGACGGCATATTTCACTTGTAACTGTCATAAATTATCTGCTCTTAGTGTTCTTGACTCTCATAGAATTGCTCTGTCATATCACCACTTTTAGAACTGCTCTTTTACCACTTTTAGAAATGCTCTTAAAATGCCGTTTTTATTACCATTCCTAGAACTGTTTTAAGACTGCTCTTACTTTACTTCAAGTTAACTTAGAATTGGTTCAGTTTCTTGGGTCTCGTGTGCATTTAATCCATATCCTTTCATTTTGATAAAAAAAACTAAAATATTTTCATGGAAATTTAAAAAAAAAAAAGATTTGATAAAAATTGAAAATTCACAAATTAAAGAGCCGACTTATGGTGATCCTTCTTAGAATGATTTAGTATAATCTGATGTATTTTAAGGCAAAACATTTCAAACTTCAAATATCATGGACCAGAATACAACCAACTGGTGATGGAGCATTTAACTCAGAAGGTATAAACCATTATCATGACGTAATTGATGAGTATCACGAAGCAGGAGTTTCACTTTTGGTTGAGCTTTACCACTGGGATTTACCACAGCATCTTCAAGATCTCGGTGGTTGGTTGAATTCAGATATTGTTCAAAAGTTCAAAGTGTATGCAGACAAATGCTTCGAGGAATATGGTAATAAGGTACGTATGAATGTAACTTCAATACAGGACTTTCGACTTTGTTGTTTATCACCGATGAAAATCTTTTTGTTGCATAAGCAATCGATATCGTGTCACCATGAATTACGTAGGAGGTTCTCTTGTTGCATAAACAACCGATGTCATTGAATAATAATTAGTTGATCCTTTTGGATTTTCTTTATTGCTCAAACATTCAATGCCACTTTGTAGGGATGGGTATATCCTCAAAGACGTTCTTTTTTGCAGAAACATTAGATGCAATTTTGTAGGGATGGGTATATCCTTTAAGACGCTCTATTGTTGCAGAAACATTCGATGCCATGTTTGAATTTTTCACCGAAGAATTTTCCATATGCTGGATTAGTGGGAACACTACTCCTCAAACACGGAAAGTTCACTATTTGAAAGTCGAAATCATCACGCTTGTCGTAACGTTCAGACGTTCAGAGTTGTCAATGTAAGGTATGATGCTGATGATTGTGGATCAGTGGTCTCTTTAATCTCATGTTCATTTAGGTATATAAGATGAAGGTTATCCCTAAATTAAGGATTGTTTAATGAAAGAACATCATCTATATAACGGAAGCTGAAATTACAGGACTTGGCTGGCTTATTGTCTTTTTTTCTGAAATAGCCCTTGCACGAACATGCTAAAAGCTGATAAAAGTGCGCACAATTATTCCCCATATGTATTCCTATTGTCTGTTGGAAAACTTGTCCTCCAAAATCTACTAATATGTTATCAATCAAGAATTCCAGAATTGCGATTTCATTCTCCTCTGTATACTTTTTGTGTGAATCAGTGTGATGTTTAACAAAATAGGCACCATCTGTACCTATGACTAAATTTGAATATCTTTTTCCACCTTTTTGAGTACAGAAAGACTGGTAAATTATATCCCGGAGAACTGACTCTCATTTATCATGTGGAAGAGTAGTATAGAGTGTAGAACAATCAAATGTTTTGACATTGTTGTAGTGGTTGGGTTCAGTTGAAGATATTCTAATAAATCTTTTGAATTTTGAATTGTTGAGAATTCACATCTGACTCACTCCACTTGTTGAGTATACTCTATCACTATATATCTTTAGGCCATCCTCGACTGCAGTAAGTAATGAAGTTCGGAGCTTAGGATGGGGTTTTGTTGTGCATTTGGCAGACCAAGCAGTGTATATCTGTTTGCAGGGGCAATTAGATAATTTTGAATAGTTCCTTTCTTGCCTAAACTGTCGAATACATCGTGTACTAGTAAGTGTGTCGCCTCTATTGATGTTGAAACAATCGGTGTTAGTTTATCATTTGGATAGTTTGATGTAATGACAAGTGATGTAAGTCAAAGTCACTGTGTCAATATTACTTCAGCACTTGAGAATTTTTTGAAGCATAAACAGCGTTTCAATGTGTAATTATGATAACTTAGAAAGTTACTACATTGCATAAACAATTGGTAAACACTTCGAAATGTTTTCTTTGCATAATTAATTCGTGCATCGTATAATTATGAATTAATTGTTTAAAATGGGGTTTGTTGCATAAACAATGTTGTCATTTAATAGTCTTTGGATATAATAAACAATGTCATAAAAATCAGTCTCATTGTGTACATGGACGAAGACAGACATCAGAGACAAACGTTATGATTTAAACTACTCAATTGTGAACTTTCCCTTTCTCAGTAACAATATACCTATCTCTCTATCGTACAAAGTGTATATTTCATAGAGTTTGTAGTGACTGTTAAATTATGGATATGTTTAGCTTTGTTACATCATCCGTCAGAAATTCTATGGCCGTCAAAACGACATGTCGGTTTCAAAATGATATCGGACATTGTGTCATTGTGAGCTCATATCTAAGGACTTTCTAAGGACGTTCTTCTGTTTCAAAACAACGAATGTCATGATGTAATTAGAGGTAGTTCAGTTGAAAATTCCCATGACCAATCAGTGTCATTGAGTGATTGTGAGTTTCTTACAAAGGAAGCGTATTAATTACATAAATAACTAATGTCATAATGTAATTAGGAGTTATCGCTTAAAAATATGCTATTTTGTAGTTGTAAGAAAAAAATTGATAGAGGAAGAAAAGGTTCAAATCTTCTTTGTACCCTTACTGGAGAATTGTTTTCCGTCTATTGCAATCAAGTTAAGAGTGGTTATCCTGTCGCTCAAACTTATTGACAGTGCATTGTTATTGGGATAGCTGATGGTATTTTTATACCCCCGCCTTAAAAGATCTGGGTACATAGGATTCCTTTTGTCCGGCCGTCCGTCTGTTAGTCTTTCTTTCCAGCCATCCGCCAGTCCATCCGTCTTTCCGTCCATCCGTCACACTTTGGTTTCCCGAAAACTTGAGTTTGCTTTGATGAAAAATTTAGTATTTTGGACAATATTTCTATTCATAAAATACACTCATGACAAGTTCCATTTTTGCGTTCAAGGAGTTTTTGAGCTTTATTTAGGCAAAATCTGTAAATTTTATGGTTTCCGGATGATGCCATCAGTTTGTTTCAAGGGAAAGATATAATATTTTAGGACAATGTTTCTATTGATAAAATAGAGGTCAAGTTCCTTTTTGAAGGTGATCGGATTTTGTGTTCCAGAGTTATTGCCCTTGGATTAGGCAAAATCTGCAAATTTTATGGTTTCCAGATGATGACTTTAGTTTTCTTTGAGGAGAAGTTCTAATATTTTGGGACAATATAACTAATTATATAATACAGGTCAGTTTCGATTTTCACTGTGATTGTATTTTGCATTATGTAGTCAATGCCTTTTAATAACACAAAATCTGTAAATTTTATGATTTTCGGATGATAACTTGAGTTTGCTGTGAAAGAAAGTTTTAATATTTTGGGACGATTTTACTTTCCATAAAATACAGTTTTTTCCAACATGATCAGACTTTGGGGTTCAGAGTAATTGCCCTTGAATGAACTTGAGCTTTCTTTGAAATAAGTTAAATATTTTGTGAATATATATCCATGAAATCCAAATCAGGTGTAATTTTCTCACAGATTACACATTCAATTATTGCTGGACCCTTTAATAATGTAAAATCCATTAATTTCTTAGTTTGTGGATGCAAAGTTGTGTTCAACTCAGCGAAAACTTGCAATATTTTTAACATGTTTCTCGCAATTAGGTACTGGTAAAGTTTGATTTATTTTCTCTTTTCTTCTTATAATGAAAAAAGCTAATGGTTAAGCAAAATAGTTATCCAGGTTCCTGCAAATACTAGAATTGCCTATGGGTGGGGGTATCTTTTGTGACCAGCAGATCACCTTTTTCTAGTATTTATTATCATAGAGCAAAATTTACTCGACTGTCGTGTAGTTCGATTAATTGCCTGAATACTATATCATCCGTTTTCTTGTCCAAAAGGCAAGAGCTCATGTCTTGAAAGTCCCACATTAGTGTATAGAATTATCTTCCATACAGTACACTGTATTTCAGGTTTGGCTTTCTGCGTGTTACTGTACTTTCAGCTATATTAATTGTGGAAATCAAGCAGTGTCCCCGCCGAATATCCTCTTTGGTGTAGTGTACTGAAAGTATTAAAAGTAAGTTGGGGCAATGATTATGTTCTCCTTCCGTGGACTGAAGGATTGGTTTAAAATCACAAAACTTTGACAGAAAAACTTCGATAAAAACTTGCAATACCAAAAGACCTTAAAAAGGTCAGGTTGTATGTTATTACAGTCTGTACTTGTCACTTGTATGTCTAAACTTCTGGCACATATATCGTTAAAATCAAATACTCCGTTTGGTTAATAAAACTCTAAAATAGTGCTAACATCCGCCGTTTGATATCAAGTGACTATATTCTCTTTTCACCTTTTGAATCCTCGTTTCTATTTTCTTCGTTCATATTTACCACGGATTCTTGTTGTATTTATCAAGATTGTTGTTGTATTTATCATATTTACAACGGATTCTTGTTGTTACATTAATGTAACTGGGTATCTTGATTTGTCAACAGTTGGAACTCCATGTTTCTGCCTTCGTCACTTTTGTGCAGGGATTAATAATACTGAATAATACAGGTGTGTGACAGTTATTGAGAGTTTCTATTTTTAGAAAATTCATCAGTTAATCATTTTATTATTACTTATATATAGATATTGTATATTGTACTGTATATTTTCAAATCTAGTGATCCATTCGAAAGTAAGGCCTAAACAATTTTCAATGAAACCAAAAATACATACATCACAGTGGCATTATTACAAATTTTAATAGGTAACGGACGTATGTGGATGGTCATTTTCGCTTGACTTCCTTCGCCCCCTACTTCGTGGTTGGCCTACGTACGACAATACATAGTACTCCAAAACGTATTGGGTTATTTTGTCTGGATTGATAGTCTGGCCACCTTCAGAGCGTTGAAATTCTGCCAATGTTAAGTAAAGCGCACTAGAGCTAATTTTCATACGACCGCAAAAAAAAAATGTATGGCGCTGGCGTCGTAATTGTCGTTGTCGTCCGGCATCGTCGTCTGTAGACACTTTTGTATTTGATTAGTAACTTAAGTTCCAGTCAATCCATCCTTATGAAATTTGAACACATTGTTCTGTGGCACAAAGGAAGGCTGGGTTGGATTTTGGTTATTTTGTTCAAAACTGTTTTATTTTAAAAAGGGACCAAAAAGGGTAAAATTTGGCGTTTGTCTGTAGAATATTTATTGTGTATTGGTTTTTGATTGGGTTTCTTTCAGTGTGTTCCAAATTAAATGTCCTATAACTAGTATACAACGGATTTTACATTGCATGTGCCGTTCATGAAATAAATGGGAACAAAAGGGGCGAATTTCAAAAATTCCTTTTTTAAAAAATTTTTAGTCCGATTCTGATGCAGTTTTTTGTAATGGATTCCTTAAGAAAATAAACATAGAGCTGTACCATCAGATTTTTTATTATTTGTTTTTTTTCGAGTTATGAGGGGCTAAAAAGGGCCAAAATTACAAGCATGCAGATTGCCTAAATTTTTTATTTTTCATCGGATTTCGTTCGATGGAATTTAACATCTTTGGATCAACATATTTGGAATAGCTCTGACCGTTTCTGAGCTATAATGGGTCAAAGGGGCCAAAATTTCAAATGTTGAAAATATGTGAAATCTTTATTTTTTATCAAATTTGGTGAGATTTTTTTCTTTGGATTCCTTTTATTATAACCTTTCGGTGGTATGCCAACATATTTGTTGTAGCGCTTATTGTTTCCAAGCTATATGGGGTCAAAGGGGCCAAACTTGCAATTTTTTAAAATATATGAAATCTTGATTTTTCATTGGATTTCAATCGGATTTTTTTCTTAAGATTGTTCTAGTAGTACGTGACAGATTGTATGTATCACCCCTATTTTAGGTAAAAGGGACCAAACACTGGCAAAATTGCTGTTGTTCAAATATTAGTAATCTAAAATGTTTTTTCACCTGATTTCAATAGGAATTTTGTTGGTATTCAACAGATTTTGTGTAGCTCTTCCGTTTCCGATAAGTAAGGATTTTTTTTATTTTCCCCAATTTGTGTATAGCTGATTAATGTGTCAATCTCTTTACTGAAGTCCACATTCATTTGAAATTACACTTGTTCAAATTTCAGTGGTCAACACGCTGTGGTCGTATCATGCTGCTTTCCGCGTAGCCCGTTATTGGTCTTTTATTTTAGAAATAACTATGCACAATTGATTGTGAGGCTAGTTGAAGGTTTCATACAGCTGTTTTGAATGATCAACAGATTCGCTTATTACAGTGTTCAGTAGGAGATTATTATGTAACCCCAGACAACGTTGGGGTGACATGTTGTTATTCTACGTTTCTTCTGATTATTATGTCACCCCAGACAACGTTGTAATTCTACGTCTTCTTCTTTTTTTCTTCTTCTTCGAATAAGTCTTGTCCGATCGATTATTTTGAAATGGCTGGACCAATTGATTTCAAAGTTTGCACAAAGTTGGACCACCATGTAAAGTTGTATGCTGTACGTTTCAAATTTTCAAAATGGTCGCAACTTCCAAGATGGCGGCCGAAATACGTCGGATTTCAACGAAAATTTCTAGGATTTCTAGGTAGATTTTGAGGCTTTAAATCTTGTGGATTCGTTTTATTTGGTGGTCTGATGTAACATCGGCTATTGCTCGCAATTGCAAATCTAGTTCTTCTTCTTCTTATTATTATTCCACATAATTTTGTCCGAGCGATTATTTCTAAATGACTTGATCTTTGCATGAAATTGGACCATTATCCAATGTTTCATGCTGTGTATTTAAAATTTTGAAATTTCCATGATGGCCGTCAAGATATGTTAAAACATCAACTTTTTTTCCGATTTCATCGAAAATTGATTTCTATGTAGATTTGGATGCTGCGAATAAGGTTGAATCATCGAATTGGTCGTCTTGGTGACATCGGCTACTGCTCGCAATTACAAATCAGGTTACAATTTCGTATTGTGCGGGGGAAAAACTGGATTGCTGTTGTGATGATAGTTACACGTAGAGCATGTTTCTGGAGAATCCTTTTGGTGGTATTAGTCTGTTGTTTTTTGAGATGACTACTAATTTGTTTGTTACTTTGTACATGGCGATAAGTCTGCTTTCTGTTTTGTGCTGTTCTAAAGTACGCCAGTTTAGTTAGGCTGCCATGTTCTTTACTCTTGAGGTGTAATGTTAACGGTTTTTTATATATCTAGCATCCTTACGTTGCATCTGTTCTATTTTTTGTATGTCATTCTTTGTTTGCGCCTGTCCTAAGTCAGGAAATTTATTAAGCCATTGTGTGTCTTGTCTTTTTTCTAGTTAGTTCACTTTATGTCTATGGGAGTCTAGGATGATGTTTATTTCGCTGAACTTGATTACTCTTTATTTAGGGGCCAACTCCGACCTGCCGTTGGGTGTGGGGTTTCCTCACCGTTCATTGAAGATCTTATTGTGGCTTTGAGTTGTTATTTCTTCCCTTTGGGTCGTTTTCTCTCTGACACATTCCCCGTTTCCCTTTTTTCCTATTCGTGTAGCGATCCAAAAATGAATCAGCATACTCCAAGGATGGTTTTAGCAGTGATTTGTATGCTTGTTCCCTCATCTTAATTGTACTTATATTGATGTCTATGCCTAGAAAGCTTAGAGTTTTATTTGCTTTACTCTTGATGTCTTTTTCTGTTTCTGTCAGAATGGAAAGTAACTTCTAGATAATACCCCTGTTAAAGTTGGTGTCCACTAGTGTAGTGTATAGTTAAATTTTAGAAGTATTTTTATTATTTCATGTTAAGGATAAAACATTACTGTCTTGGTAAAAAGCTTTTTTTCCATTTTAGCTCCCCTGGCGTCCACTTGTCCTAGTCGAAAGCTGCACATTTAAAGGATTATATACATGTCGAAAAAGACAGACAGTTGAACGAAAATTGCACTTTCAAAGAAATTAGAAATTGTTGGGACGATAATTGCTTTTGTCTAATCTGCCATCCTCAACTGACTAATCGCGAAATGTGATGTTTCTTTAGATTTATAATTTTTTGTTGTAATTAGACCAATTGTTTGATATTTTATTGCAGAAACCCTATTAAAACCCCAAGTTTAAGTCACTTCAACTTTATTTCTTGGTTCTTGACAATTCCGTTCGGTAATTTTGTTATTGCCCTTATTTATTGAAAGTGGGGTAATATTTCCATATTTTAACTTTCAAAAGGTATGATCATTCAAATTACCAAGAAATAAAAAAATAATAAATGCATCTGGCAATCATAAATAATCACCAGTAAATTAAATCAGCTTGATAAAGGTATCCATAACCACGCCCATAACACATGATAACAAGAAAGGATATGGGTAAACCCATATCCAAGGATACTTGATTGCGTGATCAGTGATGCACAATCGCATATCAATCCTTACCCCACTGGCATCACAATTTCTGTCAAATTCGACACACATGATATGTATTTGAAATCCGCCTGTTTCATACAACATTTATTGACAAAAAATAAAATAAAAACAGTTCTGCCATCCAATTTTTCTATTTGTAAGGTTAGTTGAAATGTACAGAACAGTCCGTTTTTGCATTGTTATTCTTTTTTATACACTAACTTTGGTCAATGTAACCTAACCAGTCATCGTGAGTGTGTTTAATTTTTACGTTTAAACAACAAATACCAAAATTGAATGCAAAGAAGTATGGCTATTCAGACATGAATTTTGTTCCTGTGTTGGGCCATTTTCAAAATATGCAACTCGTGTAAGTTGGTGTACTGCCTAGGAATAAAATCAATTTATGCGACACGGGTATTTTTTCTGACATGGCCTTTTGTGTACATTTAATCAATTCCACCATGAAGGACATCGAGAACCAAAACCAAATGGCAGTTAGTTTAGTTTGGCTCTTTTGAGCCGCTTTACAATGAATTTCAACAAAACCCTACAAAATTGTCAAAATCTGTTCAAATTAAATTCAAATGGCAACTTAAATGGGTAAATCTTTTATCTTAAAGCATACAAATGATTTTGAATCGATTTTGTTACATGTATGATAGTGTATAATAACAGATGACCTGACAAAACAGTCTTGGAGAACATTTGATTCGATCTAAAAATGGGTGTGCCAAAGGAAAATAAATCGCGAAAAAAAGTGGCCATACCTCTTTATTTCTGTAGATGGTCATTCCGATAGCCGTCATGTCCCTCCAGTTCTCAAAACATCATAAGAGCTGACAGGGAAAGATGAGACCTCCTCCCTTTCGTCTAGATAAGATACGTGCAAAACTTAAAAGAAAACTGACGAAAAAATAACCTGAAACTCTACACTTTTTGTAGGCTCTATCCAGCGGCGAAAATACTGTTGTAATGATTGTTGAAAGTCGGTTTGTAGGTACATTATTTTGACATGCTCTTAGCAGTATTAGTAAATGTTTTAGACCGTACGGTGACGCTTTTGCGGGAGGTAATAATCATTTATGGTTAAAAACTTGTGTTCAATTATGGTGATAAATGAAACAAATAGTATTACCTTATTATCTATTGATGGAAATATAAATATATTGGGGTGATACTTAAACCGGGTACTTAAATGATGTCCAGGTGTTAGAATCGCATTCAGATTTCATTTATGATTAAATTAGAGCATTTATACTAATAAATGTTAACAATACACTTTATTATACTGATGATAAACCATTAAAACAGTTTGCACGATTTCAACATAAAAATATCAAAGGAATAGACCTGTGTATTTTGCAATTACATGTATAATGATCAATATACAAATTTTACCTGTTGTAGGAACACTTAAATAGATTATTTATCGCATTTAATACTTGTGCATTTATAATTACATTTAATCTATTAATGATAATAAAAAAACAGTGTTCATGATTTCAACATAACACAATAAAGGAACAGACTAGTGTATTGTGCAATTATATTGATTCGCAACATACTATAAAATAATACTGTGAAAAACTTATCAAAACTCTGGTGTAAATTACTTTTGGAGTGTTAAAAATTCAATTGAAGTTTTGGATAAACTACAATCTATTCAAAGACTAGTCTCATCCGTCGACAGTTATTATTTTTCCACACTTTACACTAATCTTCCACATAAGTTGATTAAGTCAAAATTGGGACAACTTATTAAATGGTCTTATAAATTTTCTGGTCTGCAGTTTATTTGTTCTAACAAAAAACAAGGATTCTTCTCTAATATTATATACAATAATTATTGTTCCTGGACATGTGATGACATGATTAATGCACTCAATCTTTTGCTGGACAACATTTTTGTTCGTTTTGGCAACACTATTTATAAACAGGTCATAGGTATTCCCATGGATACAAATTGTGCACCGCTCATTGCAGATCTTTTTCTGTTCTGTTACGAACGAGACTTCATGAAAAAAACTTGAAAACGGAACCATACATACCTATGATAATCTTATTTCTATTTTCAATAATAACAGCAGGTATATTGACGATATCCTTACTATTGACAATCCCCAGTTTTTAATTTTGTAGACATTATTTACCCACAAGAGCTGAAATTAAATAAAGCTAACAATGATTCCAAATACTGCCCTTTTCTAGATTTAACTATCATTATTGACGCTGGCAAAATAATAATTAAAATATATGATAAAAGGGATGATTTTGATTTTCCCTTTTCTTGACGGCGACGTTCCTCAAGCTCCATCATACGGGGTGTACATTTCTCAACTAGTACGATTCGCACGTGTTTTTTCTACCCTTGACGATTTTAATGAACGTAACCTTACTATCACAGCAAAACTTTTACAACAGGGTTACAGATTTCATAAATTATTGAATACCTTTAAGAAGTTTTATAACAGATATAAATATTTAATATCTAAATATGGCGTTACTCGCAAACAGCTTATTACTAAGGGCATTTCTAATCCTCGTTTTTACGGTAACTTGTTGTTAAAAAATGCCAGAAACTAATTAAAAATCCAGAAAAGCTGGGACGTAATTTACATTCCTTGCGTAATAGGGGATATTGACAAGATACTCTGCTTGCATCCGTTAAATTAGCTTTGAGATCTAGTGACCTGAAAATTTTACATACATACTGGCCTCTCACTGATACTGCCGATGTCTACTGAAATATATGACGATTCTTGACTAAATCCTGCGGGAAGTTTTGAGTTTGATTTTTCTTCCGTAGTCAGGTAGTGCGACAGTGTTCTACCAGCAGACTAGGCTCCTTTAGCTAGCTGGCAGATTAGCGGCGAGCACCCCTTGACCCATCTTTCTAAATTACGTA
>MJUU01037880.1:5569-19874 GCA_002080025.1 Modiolus philippinarum
CATTGGGGACTCATCCCAAGTCCCCAATCTTTTTTTGATGCCAATATCTATAATTTTGACCAAAAAGTATCCTAGCAACATTTTTATAAAAGTCCCCAATATGTCCATTTTCGCCAATAACACGTTGCGATCATACACAATTTGAAGAGAACCGCCATTAAAACTTACACACTTGTCGTCTGTTGGCACACGAGATGATAATATTTTCAATGAATATTGTGAATAAAATTCTCAAATGTCAGATGTAGTGATATGTAATACCTATACCAACGGTATTTATATTTATTTACAATTTTTTTTTATTTCTGATACCGGAAACCGATTAAGTTCCACATGCTACACAATGACCTTTTGATATCAACATTTAGGACTCATGTCGGTGAGTTTTGACACCATGCATACATATGCTTTTCATGTTTGTTGCATTTTACTTTAAGAGGACGGTCACAGGTCGGTATTACACTGTTGCCAAGAAAAAAATCGAGATACCCTACATGATGGAGATCTCGACAGCCTTCACGCACAGGACTCGAAATATCTACCAACGGGTTGAGGAAAATCCTCCATTGTATATTAACGTTACCTGATTATAGGTATAATCCCTAAAAATGTGGTATACTAGGTTGGTCCTTGATTTCAAGGGTTTCAGCTGT
This sequence comes from Modiolus philippinarum, assembly GCA_002080025.1. Classification (NCBI taxonomy): domain Eukaryota; kingdom Metazoa; phylum Mollusca; class Bivalvia; order Mytilida; family Modiolidae; genus Modiolus; species Modiolus philippinarum. Next base: position 6,223 of record MJUU01037880.1, read on the forward strand.
TTGTTACATTATTGGTATCGTCCACAGGCGTTCGTTTCTGTCAATGGGGAGAACTTTACTATCCAACACCGAGAAAAGTTCTCGGTGTTGGATAGTAAAGAGGGTATGGACGGGGTTCCCCGCAAAACGACTTACGGTTAAAATTTCCTTTAATTTACGTTAACGGTTATTTTTTTAACCATTTTTACGCTAATGGTTAAGTAAAATACCATAACCAGTCAGGGGTGCAACTTAAATAAGTTATCACCAAAATCACTTATATGAGTTACTATGAGATACTGACTTTACTTAAATAACTTATACCAGTACCTATTTGAGTTACTGTTTTGTTAATCAAGGGACATTACTCTGTTGATAACTTCATTCAGTTATTGAAGTGTTTTTTACATTATATTCAGTTTTGTTGAAATTCTTACTTATTGGTCACAGTTAAGTCTATTATTACACACATATTAAGTAGTTCCAATTGACCTCAATCTAAATATGGCCTTTCTAATTGATTTTGATGAACCATTTCAAAGATAATTGAGATTTAATTTCCCAAGGGTCCAATCTTTATGGGGGTTGGCGCATGTATTTCCTCTCTTTGCGCATTTATAATTGATAGGTCATTACACAGTTAAGATTCCAAACCATATGGGAAAAACTATTGTTTGTTTGAGAAAAATCTTTATCATAAAGAAATTTGTAATCAAAGTTGGACATTTTCAAGAAATCAAGATTTGATAACTTAAATAAGTTATTGCTGAAAATACATGATCACTCAATTCAGTTACACAAAAGTACTTCATTTGATAACTTGAATAGGTTACACCCCTGACTGATAACGGTAAACACGCCTGTAAATAACCTGCTTTCCTGATATGATCTGGTACAGCGTAAAGAATTATAAGTAAATGTTATTACATTTACCATCGGTATAATTAGTCTAATTAATACCGTTTTATTGCAAATAAAGCAAATGGATCGTACAAGTTATTTCAACATATTTTAAGTCCTCTCCATAAGAGAAAAAAAATAATGATTTTAACTTCCCAATTGTGAATTTTCCCTTTCTGAGCAGCAATATACCTACCTCTCCAGCCTATGGAGTGTACATTTTACAGTTGATTCGTTACTGTCGGGCATGTAGTTTATACAGTGATTTTTTTAAAAGAGCAAAAACACTGTCCCAAAAGTTGCTTAGTCGGGGATTTGTTCAGCCTTTGTTACTTTCATTCCTTCAGAAATTTTATGGCTGTCACCATGATATCATTTGAGGTGTCTGTGTCCCAAATGAAAACTGACATTTTCAGCTAGATTTCACGTCTTCACGGATTTGACATAACCGGTTTTGACTCAACCCTGGATTGACTCACTGATAGTGTGACAGGTGCTGCTAGCGGAGCAGGACATGCTCACCCAGTCCTTCCGGAGCACCTGATGTCAGTCCCGGTTTTCATGGAAGTTCACACTATGAGTGCCTTAGTTTTTAATGTTGTCTTTTTATTTCCGTGCATTGTAGCTGTCTAACGTCCTTGTTTTGTCTTTGTTTTTCTCTGTTAACGTTTTTGCCATGTCTTTGGATTTCGATTTTTGTGGTCTTCGCTTCCCTTGTTCCTTCGGCATTCTACTGCCGTTGCTCCAAGCACTAAATTAACACAAGAAATATGATGGCAAAGCAGAAACACAAACAAGTACATAAATAAGAAAAAGAAAGAAAGAAAAGACATAAATATAAGTGAATACATTTGAGCAACATTTTGAAAAAGGGGGGAATGTGAACTTGGCAACAATACTCTGTTAAAACCTTTTAGATTTCTTAATGTAACTACAAACTCTGTTAAAAATAGTAGAATTAATTTCATAATTGAAGGATTTATTTCCGAAAAGCAAAGTTTCAATAATATCAATATTATTTAAACTTTGTACTTCAAGAAGATGTCTTCTTTCGTCTTGGTATCAAGGGCACTCCATAAAATAATGTATTGCATCTTCGAAGGTAAATCCACAAACACACTGTGGATCATTTATAATATTTACTCGAGCTAAATCTGCATTTAGGAAACTACAACAATGTCTCAGTCTTGTATGAAGTATGTTAAAATTCCTGTTTCCTTCATTATAATAATCACGGGTTTACCATGTTTACTTATTGGTTCTTTAATTTTGTTTTTGAAAATATTTATACTTGGCGATTTCTTCATGGATACATCCAAATGGTTCCACAGTGAAACCATGGAGGGTCAGATGAATCTCTTGAAATTATAAGCCTGGGACTCGGTATTGAATAATTGTTATTTCTTAATTCATAATGGCTAATTTGTGAAACTAAAGGGGGCAAAATGTTATAGATATAAGGTGGGCAAAGTTTTTGATGCATTTTATAGAACGTTATATACTTTCACAGTTCCACAGTTGCGGTACTTTTAATAACGTCATAGATAGTTTGAAGGCAGTTTTTGATAACGCCATAGACCATATTTTACGAGGTGAAATGGCTGATTCACCTATGAATACTAAGACGAATTCGTATCTTTTGAACCTGTAAGTGTCATGTTAGAATCGAAATAATTCATTGGGGCGTGATTATATATATATTGATTTTACAATGGGTTTGTCCTTAATGCCTATATTTTACACACTCAAAGGACCAACCCGTGGTAAAATCGCCATATATTCACGCTCCCGTGAATAATTTCTTGAATCCCCGACTTCAGGAATAAAAATTGCATTTAACCGCCTCTGAAACTAAGTCTTAAGTGCGGTGTACTTGTACATGAGATTATGCCTCATGGCACCGTTTACCTTATCTATATAAAATTGACCATATCTAAACTAATTTGATTTCTAACAACTAAGGAGAAACTCCTTCCATTGTAGTCCTGTCCTTAGATGGCTTTGGCATAACTAACTTCAGATAAACATTTTTAGTGACTGGCGATTTCCTGTGTTTTGATCCTAGTGCTGATTAGATCTGATCAGGCATAAGTTGCCGAAATGGTCGTACAGCCCATTAAAATCAATTTCAGTTTACATATGCGTTGTGGTCTCATGTGCATTTACTCCACATCTTTCCATGCAATATTTAAGTAATACACAATGTAATAGGCATTTTAGATTCATTGTCTATTTTGACTAAGACATGAATACAATGTCAAGATAGAGACAAAATGACAAAAGTTAAGTAAACATGGTAAAAGACATTGAAAATAATCGACAACCACAATCAATCAAACTTCATAAAATAATCCGCAATGAATTATAAGTGCTAAAATAACGGCAAAAATTTGGTAGATTAATAACGAAAAACGGCAATTTAAATGAGATAATAGCGATGACGGCAGTCTAATTTTCGGGTTTTACAAATTACGATTAAAGTTTTGTGACGGTAAACGGTTAAAAGATATCTGTTTTTATGCTAACGGTTGTAAAATATGGCCAAATAACGGCTAACGGTAAACCCCATCCACACCCTCAGTAAACCCCCATGGATAGTTGTTCTCCCCATTGACAGAAACGAACGCCTGTGGTTCCGTCCCCAAACCAGACCGTCCTCGAGAGACCGTCCCCAAGTAGATCTGGCCACAGTCATTCCGTTCTCAATAGTTCCGTCCCCAAAGTCAATCCTTCCCAGATATATTTTTCCCTTTACTTAAAGTCAACCGTTTTTTTAAATGCTTCTTTTCAACTAGCGTTACACTTCAAAACTTCATAAGAACCCATGTACAAAAATTCATTGCAGGGTCTTCCAGATGCACCACTCAGCCACTTTCAAGCTCCTTACTACACAGTCTGCGCCAAAAACTTTTTTCATTACTAGTCCTTCGGGCTAGTTGAGATAACAGATTTACTAGTCCCAATCCCCATTTTACTAGTCCGGAAAAAAAGAAAAAAAAAATAACGCAATGAAAGGCAATATAAATTCAGCATTTTGTCTAGAAAATGCAATATTAATTTTCTGAAACAAAAAATTCTTGCTAGTCCAGTCGGACTAGTGGTTGAAAAAATTTACTAGACCGAATTCAAATTTACTAGTCTCGGGCATCGGACTAGTGCCTTACGGACTGCTACATTATTGACCACAGTCAGAGATGACCTGAAAAGTTACTGTGATAAAGTTTACGCCACGAGTAGCGTTAATCAGATGTGGATTCTAAAAAATTCTATAGATCTCCTCGAACAGCTATCCTTAGTAGTCTTACCCATTGTCACAGCATACAAACTTTTGATTTTTCTACTCTTTACCCTGCCACACAATAAATTTAAGATAATAGGTATGTAAATAGCAAAGTTTCCAGATTTTGATGAAATTTTACATGCAAGTGCATCAAATGAAGCTGAATTCCAAGGTGAAATGAAATCGATTTAGCAATTTTTATGTTTGAAATATGACCGAATGAAAAATATATCAGTTATGTTGTTTTCATATACAGAATCCATGTAAAACGTACAGAAAATAAAAATGAAACGTCTTTAATAAATTGAGCGTTTATGAAAACGTATCCTACAATTTTTCTGCAAAAAGGATATGTTTTAAACAATGAAATTCCCATTTTAATGGTGTAAATTTTATATAGGGTCACCGAATTAATTTCACTGGTATAAATATTTGAACATAGAAAAGGCACGCCAAAAATGTATTTTTTTGATAAAACCCGCCGTCAAAATAGCTATGTCGTCGATAAAAGTTATGATTTTAGGCGTGATTTGAATGATGAACATCTATTCAGGGGTATATACCGTGAAAACAAACTCGGTGACCCTATACAAAAATTATATCAATAAAACAGAAATTTCTTTGGCAACATAATATCAACATGATCAATTTTTCAGAAAAATTTTAGGATAAATAGTTTGAAACTACGATAATTTAAAGTGAAAATGAAAATTATTTTACTTTCATTCTAAAGCAAATTTATAACGTTCAGAGGCGCTTATTTACGTACCTCTCACATTAAAGCAGTAATTTGGGATTTCATACATGTTTCTGCACTAAAAACGGAGAACGCAGATTCACTTATTTAGTAGTAGGGAAAGACAAAACATATTTTGTAAAAAACCACACTGAGTCAAACAAGAAGTACACAGAGAATGACGTAATCAAGATGTTGGAATTTTTAATAGATAATATTTTTGTGGAATTGGGAGGCTGTGTTTTTCAACAAACAATAGGGATTCCCATGGAAACTAACTGCGTGCCACTTTTAGCTGATCTCTTTCTTTTCTCATATGAGGCGAAGTTTTTACAAGGGCTAACACAAAAAACAAAAACATTTAGCCCAGTCCTTTAATTTCAGCTTCCGCTACATAGACGATGTACTTGCTCTTAATAATCCAAAATTCAAGGAATATTTACCATGTTCAATGATGTTTACACCAGATCTATCCCAATGAGCTTGAAATTAAAGAGAACACTGACAAACCTACTTCAGCTTTGTACTTAGATCTCTTAATATACATTGACGAAGATGGATGTTGAAATCTAAGCTATATGACAAAAGTGATTATTTTAACTTCCCAATTGTGAACTTTCCCTTTCTGAGCAGCAATATACCTACCTCTCCAGCCTATTGCGTGTACATTTCACAGTTGATTCGTTACTGTCGAGCATGTAGTTTATACAGGGATTTTTTGAATAGAGCAAAAACACTGTTCCAAAAGCTGCTTAGTCAGGGATTTGTTCAGCCTTTGTTACTTTCATCCCTTCAGAAATTCTATGGCCTTCACCATAACATCATTGACGGATATGACGTGTATATGTCCAAAAGGAAAATGGACATTTTCAGCTACTGTACAGCTCACACGGATGAACTCAAAGTCCTTGTTTTTGGGTGGATTTTCGCGACATGAACTGATTAGCTGATTCCATGTAGCAGGGTGGACGATCGCGGATGTCCACCTTAATTTACGTGACCCAACATGGACAAATTTTTGAAAACGGAATCCTTGTGGAACCATCGCCGCCACACAGAGAAATTATACCCCCACTCGCTAGAGAGGGGGGTACAGTACAAACAGAGGCATTCAGTTGAAAATCACTCAAATCCGACGTCGGTGAATTGTGTGTGAAACGGGGTGAATGTCCGACAACAAACCCGACATTCACCGACATTCATGGATGTCCGAGAAACTGATAAACAGAGGATTAACTCACCATCTGTTGTTAATTGTACTTGTCAACATTTATCCACTTGTGTATACGAAGTAATTATCTTTAAGTGCAGTTAATTATTTTGGAAAAGCTTGCTTTTAATATTTCAAATAGAAGGAAGATCAAGAGGATATTTTTTTTTTAAATATTATGCGTATGGCAAAAAATAACTTATAATTTGTATGAACATCGTGAATTATATGTGACTGTCAGAACTCAAAGTTGTTAAAAGATCATATTATATAAAATAATTAGTTACTTATTAAATAATTTGCACGAATATCAGCCTTAAAATTGCGTAATTTGGTTTTGTTAGGTCAAGGTTAATCTTAGTGAGTGACGACCTATAAATAGCACGCTATTAATAACTTTGAATTTAAAAAAAATCACATGAAAAATAGCTTCAGAGAAAATCAATATTCACATATCCTTGCAGGGAATATTTCAGTGAATATTCAGTTCCAAGAATTACTTACAGCAATTTTCCTATTACTGGATGCACTCACAATAGAAAATTTGATAGCTCTCCAGGTAGTTACAATAGGTTTCTCATTAGAAGTTTGACCCTCAAGGTAGAAAGGTCACATAGCCATTCATTGTGTTTATCCTGGATATGGGCCAGTTTACCTGGTGTCAAATTCAACAGGAAACAAGTCAAGTTCATCCAAACTTGTTTTTAATATTGAAATAGCCAATCAAGAATAAAGATGCATTTTTTCATACAATAAGATAAGAAATCACAAAGTTGTACTATTACTGTTTAAATTTAGTCTATATAAAGTTCACCCCTTCTCTTAGTTTGTTCCAATACATAAAAATGGATCAAATGTACTTTATCTCTGTGGGTGAAATCAACAACAGGTAAATTGGCACACACCCAACTACATGTATGATTGGGCATTTGGTGACCTTTCTACCTTGAAGGCCAAACTGCTATTGAAAAACCTATTTAATTACCTGGAGAACTACCAAAAATCCTATTGAAACTAGTACTGCATCCAGTAAAAGGAAAATTGCTGTAACATTCTATAAAAGCAGTTGTCATTTTTTACACGATGTCACGCTCAATCAGACGGTGAACTTTTCTAATTTTTTTTATGCTACCACGTGTAACATCTTCATAAAGGTGTTTTATCAGAAAGAAGTTTCCAATAGTATAAAAGTTCCTTTTTGCTGAGATAATAATTTAATTCTGAAATGCCTCAGCGAATTTTGGAAGAGACCACGTCTTTTGCTCCTATTTTTGTCACAAACGTGCACGCGAGCCTATTTTTATAGGGAATCCGCTAAACTGTATTTTGATTGGTCATAAAAATAGAAATTCCATGCTTCAATTTCGTGTAACCCGAACATTCTAGCATCTACGGAGGCTTAAGTTTTGAAATTAGGCATGTTTTAACCCACTTTTCTTGATCAAATGGAAATTGAGGAGATATTTTTACATAGGTATATGTTTCGTCGAAGCCATCCAATTGTCCTTTTTTTATTTGTGGCATTTATTAATATGTTCGGAAATACGATTTTGATAAGTCACATGAAACCCGGTTGTCATTGAGTTTAATTTTTCCTCTTGATATTAGCCTAAAACTTTTGAAGAGACAAATAGGGCACTAAAACCCTGACAATTCTGGTGAAAGTCCGACTTTCACCGGCATTTATCAGTTGAGCCAACATCAAAGAAAATTACCGACTATTTTTTGGGTGAAATTTCTCCGACAATTTTGCCGGACAAACACCGACAAAACCTGTGAATTCCGGGGTGACAAGGGTGAAAATTGTTGGACCAGAGTGATTTTTCACTGAATGCCTCTGTTTGTACTGTATATTGGATTCTCCTTGTCAGTCCGTTCGTCTGTCCGTCCGTTCGTCCGAAAAAATTTTCTTCGCATTTTTCTCAGCTTCTACAAGAGGGATTGATTTAAAAATTGGTATGCAGCCTCTATATGAGAAGTTGTAAGGAACATCCTATTTTGAGTCTTGTCAGATATGTACTTCCTGTTTGACGAAATGTGGACTTTGTTACAAAATGTAGTGAAAACATGAATATTTCGAGGCATTTTTCTCAGCGTCTACATGAAGGATTGATTTCAAAATTGGTATGCAGCCTCTATAGTTGTAAGGAATGTCCTATTTTGAGTCCTGTCGGATATGTACTTCCTGTTTGACAAAATGTGGACTTAGTTACGAAATCTATTGAAAACATGAATTTTTCGTCGCATTTTTCTCAGCTTCTGATTGATTTCAAAATTGGTATGCAGCCTCTATATGGTTAGTTGTAAGGAATGTCCTATTTTGAGTCCTGTGGGATGTGAACTTCCTGTTTGACCAAATGTGGACTTTGTTGCAAAATGTAGTAAAAACATGAAGTTTTCTTGCATTTTTCTCAGCTCGCTAGAGAGGGGGTATACTGGATTCACCTTGTCCGTCCGTTCGTCTGTTCGAAAAAGTTTTCGTCGCATTTTTCTCAGCTTCTACAAGAGGGATTGATTTAAAAATTGGTATGCAGCCTCTATATGATTAGTTGTAAGGAACATCCTATTTTGAGTCTTGTCAGATATGTACTTCCTGTTTGACAAAATGTGGACTTTGTTGCGAAATGTAGTAAAAACATGAAGTTTTCGGTGCATTTTTTCAGCTTCTACATGAAGGATTAATTTCAAAATTGTTATGCAGCCTTTATATGGTTAGTTGTATGGAACGTTTTATTTTGAGTCTTGTGGGATATGTACTTCCTGTTTGACGAAATGTGGACTTTGTTGCGAAATGTAGTAAAAACATGAATTTTTAGTCGCATTTTTCTCAGCTTCTACAAGAAGGATTGATTTCAAAATTGGTATACAGCCTCTATATGGTTAGTTGTAAGGAATGTCATATTTTGAGTCCTGTCAGATGTGTACTGCCTGTTTGACAGTCAGGGATCCCACTGCATAAAGTAAAAACTTTTCACCAGCTAAGGTTAATTATTTTTACTTAAAGAAGTAAATAAAATCAGCATTAAATTTATTTACTTGTACAAGTAAATTTAGATAAAATGCTGAGGTTTTCTCCCTTCAGTGTATCATTATATAAATTTTGATAGGATGATTAATAATTTTCTATGAAAGATTCATTTCTGATCTTATCTTTTAAGTAAAAATTCATTAGGGGCACAATGTTTTTCTTGAGGCGCAAGCTAGCCAAAGATTAGTCCTTTGGGACCTATAACAGCTGTTAATATTGAATTAAGAGGTCTACAACTTGCATCATTATCACATCATGATTTATCACATGATGATGCTTGTAATTTGGTTTCTTGTGGTCTGATAGGGTGAACAGTGTGCCTGTAATAGGGAAAGCCTGTTTTGGAATAAATATACTGCATATTTCAAAGCTTACTTCTGTAAGTAAATAGTTTTTACTTGTAGAGGTAAACAGAATTTTTACTGCTTCAGGTAAATAAAATTGACTTTAGTAAGTGAAATGATTTCACTTTATCCAGTTGGATCTCTGACTGTTTGACGAAATGTGGACTTAGTTGCGAAATGTAGTAAAAACATGAATTTTTCGCCGCATTTTTCTCAGATTCTACAAGAGGGATTGATTTCAAAATTGGTATGCAGCCTCTATATGGTAAGTTGTAAGGAACGTCCTATTTTGAGTCCTGTCGGATATGTACTTCCTGTTTGACAAAATGTGGAATTAGCATGATCAGTTACGAAATGTAGTGAAAAAATGTATTTTTCGTCGCTTTTTTCTCGGCTTCTACAAGGGGATTGATTTCAAAACTGGTATGCAGCCTCTCTATGGCACATGTATGGTTAATTGTAAGGAACTTCCTATTTTGACTCCTGTCAGATGTGTACATTGTAGTTCCTGTTGGACAAAATGTGGACTTTGTTACGAAATGTAGTGAAAACATGAATTTTTGGTCCAGGGTTCAATGAGTGGGGGTATACTTGGTTGTCATTCGCGTCAGCTCTTGTTTATTTTAACATGTACATATGTTTGATTTTGTCACAAACATGCAAAGCGAGGAATATTTACATCTTTCTTCAATCGTAACGTAGTTCATGAACGTAATCCAAATGCATGTAAATAAGTAAATAAATAAAACATTCAACATTCCTAGATGTGTATTTGTTATCAAAAGCATGCTTCAATTGTTGATTGAGCGTCTCTACCTAATTTGTACATGGTGTATTCATATTACCTGAGATATTGATTTTTTTCATTGGTCGCTTTTTAGTTCTTTTTTTAGAAAATTACCTATGCGTACATTTATCTATTATGTATATAATCTAGTGGCTTCCGAAAGCACACCTGCTTTATGTGCTATATCCAGGCTTTATTTTAAATTTTAAGCTATTTATGATCAAGATTTGATAGGAAACGATTTTTGGCAGAATATTTTGCTAAAAGTTATATACTCTGAGACCTGACAAGTGACAATTACGCAACTATAAGACGCCGAGGGATTCTTGCTGTTGACATTGAGTATTTTATTTTATTTTCCATCCGTGCAAATTTCAGCTTGAAAATATTCGAAAGAACATTAATTTGACAAAAAATACATGGCTTTTTTCACGGCAACAAGACAAGCAAAGTATTTGAGGCTTGCAATTATGGTAATTCTAAAATAACTATGATGAAGGTAGCACTTAAATACGCCTGCCAGTATAAAATACCCCTGCAGAAGAAATGTATACGCCTGCAACTATAATATGCCATTTTAATGATACATATTGATATATTTGGGTAAAATTAAACATTTAAAATGGTTTTTAATAAATTTTATGGAAAATTTGTCATAAATATGGGATATTTCGGACTTCAAAGATAGCAGGTGTATGAATGCTAAAAAGGAATGACATCGTGGACTAAAACTGCTTTGACGAGTGTGAAAAAAAAAAAAATTGTAGAATGAGTTTTATATTTAAGAACAAGTTAGGATACGTATTGTTAAATTCATTATAATATATATTTTTCAAAACGAAAATAAGTCTACAGAAAAGTCAATATTCAATATTTTGACCTACCTTGCGTTTAAGATTAAACTGAATTTAAACCCTTGTTGTGTAAATCCTATTTTAGCAATTCAAAGAAAGGTCCATTTTTTCAAATATTTTTTACTCCTGCATCACTATACATACACTTGTACATAACAACAATAATGGATTTCTGGTGAAATTGGAAATCAAATTGTGGACCTTTGTATGATTACCCAAGCCATTGTGCTTTGACACGCGTCCGATGAGTTGGACATAATTAATGTGTGTTTTTATTGAATGGCACTTAATGACTATTAATGACCGCTAATCCAATAAAAAAAATAAATGATTTGATACTAAAATATGACATCTGTGATTTGAATAATCATCAGTTTTCATTTTAAGGCAAAACCTCTCTTTCGTACGCTTGTTCTCGTTGCCTTTTGGATTCTAAATGGCAACTAATTCCGTTGAAGCAGTTAAGTTGGAAAATATCTTTATGAGGTTTTTGCCACCTAAATTTCAGTCTCCAGATCTTTTGGACCAGGAAATTTCTTCTTTGATTGTAGATACTATTGCCAAATCTCATTTAGGCACTAATCGGACCTTTGGCCAGTGGAGACGACTGGGAATGGTGATTGCCTTTTTAATGCCATATATCCATTGGAATCTCAAAAACAGAAAAATTTGCTGTAGAGTTAAGGCACCGGACATGTATTGAGTTGATCCAGAACAAGACTTTTTACGTTTATGACCACAGACATGACAGATTGACTCTCGTTAGTGGCACATTAAATGAAGCTATATACAGGCCTGTCCCATTAACTGCTCTTTTTCCTCTGGTTTAGAAATTCATGCCTTAGCTACAGTTATTGACAAACCCATTATATCTCTTTTTCCTGCAGTTAACGGTGTTTTTGATAATTCTATAGGAATTCTAAATTTTCACCTAGAAATTCTAGGTAGGTTCATGGACTTTGACATGACAATGAAGACATTAACAGGGACCTCACATGGTGACAACTTGCAGAGTATCAAGAACCCTTTTAAATGTTTCATTTTTCACAAATATACTACAGTATCAATATCTATCATAAAAATGATACATAATAAAATGAAAATTAAATTAATGATAATTAAAATGATATATAACAGGTGCAGGCGTATATATTTCTTCTGCATGTTCTGCAGCCGTTAGCTATGTACACACGCCTGCTATCTTTGAAATCCGAAATTAATGACAAATTTTCCCTTAATCTTATTAAAAACCCTTTTAAAAGTTTCATTTTTCACAAATATATCAAAATCTATCATAAAAATGATACATAATAGGTGCAGGCGTATACATTTCTTATGCAGGCGTTAGCTATGTACATATATATACGCCTGCTATCTTTGAAGTCCGAAAAATCCTATAATTTATGACAAATTTTCCATAAATTTTGTCAAAAACCCTATTAGATGTTCAGTTTTACACAAATATATCATTATCTATCATTAAAATGATATATAATAGGTGCAGGCGTATATATTTCTTCTGCATGTTCTGCAGGCGTTAGCTATGTACATATGCCTGCTATCTTTGAAGTCCGAAATGTCCTATAATTTATGACAAATTTTCCCTAAATGTTATTAAAAACACTTTTAAATGTTTAAATTTACCTAAATATACCTAAATATATCAATATCTATCATTAAAATGATATAATATAGTTGCAGGCATATATATTTCTTCTGCGTATTTAAGTGCGACCCTATGATGATCGCATGGGAAAAATTGTTGCAAAGAAAATTCTATTTTAGCTTCAACCTGCCAAACTTTCTGATTATAATACTTTGGGGAAAAATTATCATTTGTTGACATTAAGCTCATTCCTTTCTACGTACTAGTATATTTTCAATGATTTCTAAATCATGTAAATGTTGACCCGCGATGATTCCGCGTTCAAAAAGATGTCACGAGGGGTCCGCCCAGGTAAATATTTTGTCCACTTTCTCAATTTATTAGTCCACGTTCAAGATCCCGGTTGAATTCCACTTTTGGCAAAATTTGTCCGTGATGACAACAAGGATTTTGTGTTTTCCATGTGAGCAGTACAGTAGATTTCACGTCTTCATGGATTTGACATAACCAGATCTAGATTTGACTCAACCCTGGATTGACTCACTGATAGTATGACGGGTGCCACTAGCAGAGCAGGACATGCTTATCCTTCTGGAGCACCTGATGTCACTCCCGGTTTTCATGGGAGTTCACACTATGATTGCCTTAGTTCTAAATGTTTTCTTTTTATTAGGGCCCCGCAGCTAGATGTGGTCGCCCTATAGTTTTCACTGTGTCCGTCTGTCTATCTGTCCGTCTGTCCGTCTGTCAGTCTGTCTGTCAACAATTTTTTCCTTCACAGATTTCTTGGCTTGTATATGTGGGAATGATTTGAATTTTGGTCTGAAGCTTGGAAATGATGAGTTGTATTGTGTAAGCAATTTTCAAGTTTGTCAGGCGCCCACTTCCTGTTTGCCGATACTTTGAATTTTTACTAATAACCAAATTT
>MJUU01037881.1:3249-29762 GCA_002080025.1 Modiolus philippinarum
TGCAATAAAATGTGTTGTGCATCTTCAGTCACAACATGGCATTATCATAGCAGAATCCCTGCTACATAAATTATGTACGCACGGGAAATTTCATGCAAAATTTTGGGAGGATATTTCGGGTATACATGTTCATTTTAGCAATTTCTAGAGATTTCGCGTCTAATTCCCTGTTGACTGACAATTTTGTTCTAAAATAATTGACCATAGAAATTCAGGCAAAACATAAAAATAAACTCGTTTATATTGAAATCAGTATGCTTTTATATATCAATATAGATAAGTCTGGTTCATCATTTTCGTCTCTTATGATAAATTCTGGTCTAAAATTTCGCATGACCTGAATAATTTCGAATTTTTGGTTTCAACCTTATGCCGACCCCGTCAGATTGAAGTCAAGTTACCCCCGATGAGAGCTTGGTATGGTAAAAAATCTATGTGCAAAAAGAAACCTATAATATTCTAAGAAAATTCGCACTATAACCCGATAATGCTACTGGTAAAACAAAAAGATTCTTTCTAATTTTTAGAGGAATATCGTTTTAGCGCTGAAAAATATTTTTTGTTTAAAACTAATGCAGCTGTAAATACATGTAATGTCCAAAAATAGTAGAACTGAGATGTAAACAGAAGGTAAAAAGTTTTTCACGAATAAATTATAGTCCTATAAATAATATTTCACCGACCGGGAGAAATCCAATTGCTGCTGCCTTAAACCAGGGACATGTCTCTGCTTAAACTTATACGAAAAGCATATTGACTCGATGAGTGCCCTGTGGTTGTTTAACGTTGTGTTTGTCTTCTATTGTTCTTTTTGTCGGGCAAAGGATGACAGCAATTGTAAGAATACTTTGCCAGTTGATTTTATGTTTGTTGACGATCCCGCATCCATGACATGATAAACATGGATGTAGCTTTGCTCGACATCCAGCAATGAATTCCGCTCAAGCCGGTGCTAGGGGCCGTCTTGAACTTACTATGAGGTATGAGCATAGCTCATTGTTGAAGGCCTCATGGTGACTTCAAGATGAAGAACAACAATAAAAGCGTTGTTTCATTGCTTGTTCTCACATCCCCTCTTTCCTTTCTCCGGGTCTCCATTTATTCCTGTCCGCCGCCTCTAGTCGTAGTGTTATTTTCTTTGAAACTAAGGTGAATTCAATCTTTCATTGTTGAATTCACTCATTTTTTTTCATAATGAGAGATAATTAAATAATATATTTCACACTTTTAAACTATTATTGAATCATTCTTTCATTTTGAATTGTTTCAGTTATTTATATATTTTTATGTAAATTCGTGAAGTCTACAGGGAATCAAGGATGCAACTCAAGTCCAACAAAATACAATGAATATGTAATTCGTCAATACACAGAAAAATATGTTTACACGTGCAGTGCTATTAGCAACTGCTGATGTCAATCGTACGTTCGGGTGTCACCAAGGGACATACTGTGTACTTGAAGCGTGTTTCGTCATGAATGAAATCAAGACTGAATATGAAAAAGAATCATTTTGCGCATCTTTTTTTTCTTTATGTATTTTCTGAATTGAAAATTATTTATTGCAGTCTGCAACAAAAGACAATTCGTTTCAATAAAGCAACTTTCGAAAATTTCGTTCGCTTATGTTTTTTTAAACATGCCTTTTTACCACATTACCAAGTTTTAACTTTTTGTAGTTTGTATTGATGCAATTAGTATTGATGCACTTTCATACAAAGTTGCGAACCCGGCCTTCAGGCTTTTCATATTCAAGCAGTTTTAGAAGGCTACAGGGCTTATATCTGTTAACCTACACGGTATTGTTTTGTGTATTGCTGGTTCCCGAGCATACAGGAAATGTTTTATGTAAACATCTTGTAGAAATAATTAATATATTATGGCGGTCATGAAGTGAAAAATTAAAAACTTTTCTGCAATCAAGGACTTGTAAAAATTGTTGCTACAATCTGCTTGCAATCATGCTTGTGTAGTACAACTACTGCGCCTCTGTATGTCTTGCTGATGCAGTAACAACCCTTAATAGATAAATCGTTTTCGTCTAATAAAATAAATAATCTATTTTTTCGTTTTAATCTTATATTCAACATTATACCCTCAAACACCAAACATTATAGAACTATTTCAGGTATGCCTAGTGTCAACGGGAAATCGATGTGTATACCGCTTAAATTTGAATAGAATGCATTTCTATTTTTCGTAATACTTAAAAAAAAATGCTGAAATACAAAATTATAGGAATAAAAATAAAATATAGCGATGATACCATTTTTAAAAAGTTGTATAAATGTGAATTATATGTATGCCACAAGTTTTATGCATTTTTTAATCATTTTTATTTATTTCAAAAAATAAATTTCAGTTTGAATAAACATCGCAAAAATGTTACTTTGACGCCCTGCTATGTGTACACGTGTCGGAAGGTGCTCAGGTAAGTTTGTCAGGTCACCTGTGCTGTGTAGTTCGATTAAAACAAGTGCCCCGTGTCTAGCCGCGGTTTTAGTCCCACGGATCAGATATTATATATTTGTTTCTGACAGAATAAATGATATATATTATTTGTTCCAAAAGGAAGAAATATTTTGTCAATGTTTATAGTATTTAAAAAAATCAAATTCTCTCACAGAAAGTAATAAATTGTTTCTTTATAGTAAATTTAAGAACAAATATGAAATTGAACCACATTTGGAAAAATAAAAAAAAAAAGGAAAATAGAAATTATCTGACGAAATTAAGAGTCAGCGATCATATTTTAGAAATTGAAAGGGAAAGGTACAAAAATGTTAAACGAGAAAACAGAAAATGTAAGAACTGCAACTCAAACACTCCTAATGATGAAGAACATTTCTTATTTTCATGTAATAACAACATAGAGAAAACTATTTACAAGAAATAAAACGTTTAATACCAAATATTGAAAGTAAAGCAGATAAACTGTATGTATGTTTAAATTATCCACAAATCGTTCAGTATACTGCTTCATTCGTTACAAGGTCTTTTGCGCTGAGGAGAGTGGACTCAACAACTGCATGATTTTTCATTTTGTAATCTTTGTTTTGTTTTTTTATGGTTTTGTTATTGTTCATGTATGCCTTCAACCCTAATGTATATGGGTACAAATGTGCATTTAAATAAATAAATACTATAATATTTTTTCCAATGGAACTTTTGTCAGGTGGAACAAATATATGTTTACACAGCCAGCGCTATAGGGACAGGCCATTCAACTTGAAAAAGGGGATTGTGTTTTTTTCCAAAAAATATTTTGGAGCTAATTTTGTGTGAAAAAATATTTTGGCTGCTAAAATGATAGAAAAAAATTGAAAGAGGTGTTCTGTCCCCAAAAAATAATGTTAATATAAAAAAATATTTTTGTTGATGCTTGTGAAAAAAAAATTGTCCAGAAAAAACCATAACCCCCCTTGAAGTTAAATGGTCGGTCCCTTAGTAATTTGAACGTCGTCAATTTCAATTAACAATCTCCGATCAGCAGATGACCCGAATACTAGTACATGTATAGTGCGAGTGAGTGGCCACATAACACAATATACATGTACATGATATACAATAATGTCATCTGACTCAATTTGCGAAGTTAAACGTTTGAAAACGGGCGTATTTATATCTGGATCTGGTATAATACATGCACTATGACCGATTTTTAGATCAGAACGAGGAAAATCATCGAAATTTCTCTTCTTGCCTTAAATAAAAATGCCACTATTGGTGCTTCTGAAAAGCTGCCTTACTGGTCTTTGCAGATTATTAAAAGACAACTGAAACGGTCCTTTATTTTGCAAATTACACCCATAGGGGTAAGCAAATATAAACGTTCAGTAATTATTTACTGAGAAAAAAACTATACATTTACTGATTTTCCAGTGAAACAACGGCAGTAGAATACCGAAGTAACAAGGGAAGCGAAGACTACAAAACTCGAAATCCTAAGACATGGCAAAAACGGCAACAGAGAAAAACACAGACTAAGCAAGGACGTGAGACAGCTACAAGCACGGAAATAAAAAGACGACATTAAAAACTAAGGCACTTAGTTGAATCATCTAAATAGAACATGTCTCGCATTACTCGACCTAAAGAAGTCGTTTAGAGGTTTTTTCTGTGAAATGTCAAATCCTAATTCGGGAAAGCGTTGAAGAAAACAAACGCCCTATTTACATATCGGAACTCTAACAAAATTTCACAACTGAATTTCATAGTATAGGTAAAATCGCCTTTAACAATTTGGATCCAATTTTCAAATGAATGAATATTCCAACATAAATGTTGCACTTTTTAGTTTGTTTATGCTTTAAAAATAAGCCATTAATTATAAATAATTGTAGAATTCTTCACAATAAGTGTTGAATTTCAGTCTGTTAGTTTCGCCGTCTTATTAAGGGGAGCTAACAATGTCTCACTAAAGTTATCCGGTACACTCCCTTCTCCTAAAAACGTTTGACCCTTTTACATTTATAAGCCATGGAAATTTTATCGATTTTTAGATGTGAAAAATATCTGGCGTTTGTGTTACTTTAAACTATTGCTTCAAAATAATGGAACCATAGATCTACAAAGGTCCTTTCGTCTTCTTGAAATATAATAATCTATATCTTATTATCTATATATGAGGAACACTTGAAAACAATCAACATTGGATACACGTGTGCGGTTACAATCAAACTTGGTCACAACGGTCTTTGATTCTATGGTAAAACACATTCAAAGATAAAATAACCCGAAACTATTGATGAATTGGGTTCAAAATTAAAATGTATAACTAATCCATCGCAGTTTATTAATTGATATTCGTAAATGAAACTCATTAATGCATACAGGCTAATTTTGT
The DNA here is from genome assembly GCA_002080025.1 of Modiolus philippinarum. NCBI lineage: Eukaryota > Metazoa > Mollusca > Bivalvia > Mytilida > Modiolidae > Modiolus > Modiolus philippinarum. The sequence continues at coordinate 8,095 of MJUU01037881.1, forward strand.
TTACCGTTGAAGGCATTTCAAGATGTGGAACAGCAATTAAATACTCGCTTGAATTGTCAGATTGGTTTACCCAGGTTATTTTATTTTTATTTTTATTTTTATTTTATTTTTTTTTTTGTCTAATGTAATGTTTACTCCAGATCATTTCTCTTTCTTCAAGTGTGTGATGACAAGATCTCGGGGGTTTCTTGTTTTAATGGTACACAATACTTGATATAAACTAACATGTGAAACAATTCCTATTTTGTGTCGTCAACAATGGTGAACGTAGGAGAGAAACAATCATACCGAGTTTTATATCATGGTACGTAGAACGACACTGAGATCCAATACACCGTCTTCACATACTTTCACTGTAGTCCAGCCTTGCAGATAGTTAATCAATTACAAGATTGTTAAAATTTTCCATGATAAATAGTTTGTGTAAATAATATTATTACTGCCCTCTGCTAGTTTGAATTTTTACTCATGTAAATATGAACCAATATTGAATTATCTCCCTTTTTAGTCTAGATGAGATGCATTTAAATCTTTACTTATTATATTTTAGTCAAAGCATTGCTAACTTGCACTTACACAATTGCAGACAATATACAGAAAAATTACATGACTAATAGTACCTCAGAAAATTTATTCCATGCACATATATAGGAGAAATTAAACCATATTTTGTTTTTCTAAAGAATGTATTACCTATCAAGCGACACTTTCTCATAATCGTCCAAATGAGTTAAATAGAGTTAACAAAGACAGTGTTTGGGGTTCACTGCAGCCAGTAATGGTACGTCCCCCTTTTAACTCCCAGACTGGATATTCAATTTATAATTGTTTGTTTTTAATACCTTTCTGTAGAACATTTTATAACAAATTCATGCTACACTACAGGAGAGTTCCGATTATTTTGCCTCTTACTTACATTTTTTAATAACGACCACTATCAATCAAATAATTACTAGACACCCCTTTTATTTCATCATTTTTCAGTCTGTTTGTGAATCATTATACATGTAGATTTCGTTTAGAAAAAACAAAAACAAAAAAGAAAAACAAAAAACAAAAACACGAACAGAAAACAGCTTGTAGAAAACGGGTGTCTATCTTCTCAAGTGTCTAAGAGGCACTCAGTATTTGATTTCTGGCCCTGATAAAAAAAAGCCTAGCATAGTGTACAGCGGGAGAAATAATCTGTCCCGTGTAGCGTGCCAAAAAAATTTCCTGCCTCGGGTAAAAATCCCAGGCCCCCAATTGAAATGATATAGTTTTGTTGATTTTAATACTTTCAATAGACGTCATTTATTTTTTCAATTAACACACCTGAGTAACATGTACACCCCCTGTGTCATGTTATTCTGCCAATAAACTATATCACCTGTGTAATAAGGTGTGACATTTAAATTGTCCACACGTGGCTGCAACAATTTATGTTTCGGTGAAATAAAATATTTGTATAATTTCGTCTGAATAAGCTGAGAATGTGGTCAAATTTTTTTTTTGCTTCTTTTAGTACCAACTTCCAACTAAATGTTGACTTAAATCTTCTACCCCTACCGGGAAATTTAAAATCTTTGGTTCATTATTTATTTCTATTATATAGTTTTTTGGTATATTAATTAAATAATCCAGTATAAATAAAAGTTGGTATTTCATTGCAGACATTATTTTCTTTTCAGTAAATTTGCACGGGCTTTTTATTTTATACAGGAAATAATAGATTGTTTGACAATTTGTATTTTTCATCAAAAAGTTGTGGAAATAATCAAATTAAAAGCTGAAACTTACGTAGTAATATTTCTATTTGTTATTTTTAACTATTAGTTTTGGATTCAGAAAAAGAGAGTCTATATAAATACATGTACATGAATCTAGCACAAATACGGTAATACTGTGATCGACTGTAACTGCCTGTCACAATCAACCACAGTGCAGGACAGTACAAGTGAAACTGTAATTAACTGACATGAACTGTAACAATCCGGGACAGTGCATGACAGTAGTTGTAAATACTGCCATTTACTGCGAGTAACTGTTACAGTACTGGACAGTTAATCACAGTACTTGGGTATTACTGTTAATGACTGTCCCCGATTGGCACAGTTCTTGACAGTACTTAATAGATATTTCACAGTACTACCACAGCAGAGAACAGTGAATGACAGTGAAAAAAATCACTGTTCCTGGTATGGACAGTACTTTTTTCTGTTCATAGTGATGGGACCTCAGGCTGATGCATGATACCAAATATCAAAGAATGTGATAAGTACATGCATGTAGTGCTGGGAAAACTTTCAAAAATATTTTCCCCGCCTAAGACATTTACCTGATTCTGCATAACAAATCTTGAGATATATTAAGTAGTTGCCGAGAAAACTGTAACGAAATATTTACCATTTATCTCAAATATTAACCAAGTCCGAAAACAGGAAGTAGACAGTCAAAAGACCTGATATCAAATTCGACGGTATGCTGCAAACCAAATAAAAAAAAGCTGTGATATTAACATGTATCTGCTGAGAAAATTTACAAAAATATTTTTCCCACCTTCGAAATTCACTTGATGCTGGATAACGAAACTTGAGATATGATAATTAGTTGCCGAGAAAACTGTTACGAATTTGTTTTTACCATTTACAATTAATGTCAAATATAAACCAAGTACACAAACAGAAAGTAGACATGCAACACACCTGATATCAAATCCGACGGTATGCTGGATACCAAATATAAAAAGGCTGTGGTAATAACATGCAGCTGCTGAGAAAATGTTACAAAATATTTTCCCGACTTCGACATTCACCATGAGGCTGCATACCAAATAACATGTTTTGCCGTATTTTGTGTTTGTTATAGCCTTAAGTTTTCTGGAACATGAGGCAACAGGATTTCAACCCAATCCTTGATATTTGTTTTAGTTTTGTTTATTCCATTTCATTATTTATCATTTGCGGTTAATGGGGCACCAGGGCAGGGGTTGGAGCACCGGCAGATCCAACCTCCGCAAAAAGGGGTTCAAGATCATTTTTTACCAATTTTTTTGTCAGTTGTGCCTAGATTCAGAAATTTTAAAAATTTTCCAAAAAAGGGGGTCCATTTTCAAGAGAAAGGGGGTTTCAACAACCCGAACCCTCCCTGGTGTCGAGCAGGATATCGATAAGGATAGATGGGTTATCCTGACCAGCTCCCGCTCACTACATTGATATTTGCCTTTCTGTCTATAAGCAGCACCCCTCAAGGAACCCCGGGGTATAGAAATAGGACCTAGTATCTCCGGCTTGCGGGGTATGACCCCTCTTAAACGGGCTGACCCCGAGGGAACCCCGGGATATAGAAAAAGGACCCATTCCGTGGTTGTGCGGGATTAATACACAACCCATCTTTCCAATGGGATGTAAACTCGGGTCCACGTGTTGGAAGAAATGCCACACTTCCTGCACGTTAAAGAACCCTTGCAGCAAGCTCTTTTGAGTTGTCCGTAGGTGATCGGCTACAAGGCTAAATTCCCCGCCCCTTTCGATTTCACCCTACTTTTCCAGTGGCAGTCAGAATTTTTCGTCCCATGGCCCTTTCCATACCCCAAAATGATTATTAACAAACTTGTTCTCGTCTTGATATAGCTGAAATATTGCCCAGTAGACGTTAATAAATATTCAATCAATCAATCTTTCTATAAGCCTGTATATAGTCATATGCAGAAAATAAATTAACGGTAACTTCGGTATATAGTCCTCTGGTACACTGTCATGGTAGAAAGGGAAATTGTGGTAAATGGTTGTAAGGAGGGGGTCCTGCTAGTGAAGCATCTGGATCCGCCCGCAGGTTATATGGTGGGTCAAGACTTTTTCTGTTAATTTGTTTTGGGCATTTTAAACTGGTTGTTAAATGTTGTTAGGGATATACAATGTAGGCCTAAGCTGTATCATGCATAGATACTATAACCTCCCCTCAGTCCACTGTCAAGGGAACAACTGCAGGGTTACACTTTGTTGTATCTACGAGATCCTAGCTGTGAAACTGTATGTTACTAAGTATATATGAAATCCGGTCCGTTCGCCCACAATCACATTCGCCCACCTTCCTGTTCACTGTATTACCTGTTCGCCCAGGGTCCGTTTGCCCACATTCTCGTTCCAACAGGGTCGGTTCGCCCAAAATATATGATATTATAGTATTATAGCCTTTTTTTCTTCAAGAAATATTTTAATGTTTTTCCAGGCAAGTTTGACCAATTTGAATTAACACGATAGATTAATTATTTGTTAATTCTTCATACTGGTCGTGTACCAGTTATCACCATTTTCACACTGTGATTTTGCATTTGATCTTCTTGGACTCAGACTTAACTTTGAATGCGTTATATTATAAAAATTCACCAAATAATATGTTACCAATCGAGTTCATTTTCAGTCTCATTGCACATGGGCAGTAATATATTCATTTAAAAAGTGTTGGTTTTCCCGACAAATTCTGCTGATGTGTGTACCACCATGTTGTTGCCATCTTCCAAAATATGCATCAGCTTTTTTTTCAAATTGAAAGGAATATAGAATGAAAGGTCAGCCGATGCAATTTTAAAACTGAAAGTAGCATGATTTTTATCAATGCCAAATTCGCTGTATTTTGTTCACGATAAAAAGAAAATAGAAAACATTGAAAGCCCGATTTCATCTTGATTTGACTATTTGAAGAGAAAGCAACATAGTCAGCGTTTATTTCTGGCAGATAATATAGCTGACACCCTAAGTTCTCTTTTGCAAATCACATGTAAAAAATCCAGTTTAAGCTTATTATCATACGTGACCCCCCAACATAGCAATGTATATTTCAAAGGGGCTCCCAAGGGATTTTACCTCAGATTTCACTGTTTTTTAAAGATAAAAAGAATGTATTTTTAGGATATTGTTGTCACTTCTGTACATAACCGTTAACAAAAGTCACGCGCAAGGAAGAGGCACATGAAAATTGGCGATACCTGATAACTGGTACTCGACCAGTATGGTAAATGTATTTACCTTGCCGTGAAATTAATATTAATGGGCTCGACTATCATTTAGGCAATATCCGTTTCTCGAGCAACTAATTTCTGAGAACAATCTACCTTTTTCTGTTGTTTAGTCTATGATCTAATTAGATCTTTAATTTTTCATTAAAAATGATGAAACGCTAGAAAAACGTATTTGTATTGCTTTGTTTCATATATTTTCATACTGATGCAAAGGTAAGAAAAGGACGCAGTGACAAATTATATTTAATACATAACTTTTGGATGCAACATAATAGCATTATTAAGCGTTGAACAGAATCTCTAAATTCATAATTCTCTTGGTTATTAAACATACCAAACTTTCAATAATATTTAATAAAAAGGTATAAATTAACACAAAAAAAATGTTTAAATACAAAATACAAAACAAGTAATTGTACTTAAAAAAAAACAGACAATTTAAAAGAAATTAATCTAATGACAATACTGACATCCCCACTTTTAGTAGATTCATTTATAATTAACATGTCATTTTATTTTGCAAAGTAAACAAACCAACTATTATATGGGAAGTGAACAGACTGACTTTGTAGGCAAACGGGCCCTGTGCGAACGGACCCGACAAACATGTATAGTGGGCAAACCTATCCGTTACCTGTCATACTAGTAAATAGTTGACATATCTTTGATAGAGGGCGATGGCCCTTTTTGGGATGTTGAGATTACATGTTTTTAAAACTCGGATTTTCGGGAAATAAAAATTCAACATGTTCAACGGGAATCAGGATTCATCAGACCTTAGTGGGGATCCCGGGATGACCCCTCCCCACTTTATAGTACTATGGAACACCAAAGCTTTCTTTTCATGCAGGTGCACCTTTAGTTAGGTGCTATCAAAATGTCAATACCTTAGGTTGCGTTTTATTTGCTTTATGTCATTTTTATAAATTTGACTTTTATTTATGTGGTTTTCCCTTTAAATGGTGCATTTTTTCACTTTACACCGTGCGGTCAAGACTTCATGAAGTTAACGTTGTGTTATGTTGTCTTTAATTTATTTGGTTTTACCCTTAACATTATTGAATATACATTTTGTACCTGAGTGCCTATTAAATTATATTATTCGTTTAAGTTTATATATTTGCAATAATTAAAAAGGAAAACAAACATGTACGGTTTTTGGAAAAATGTGATTTAAACATTCAATCTTATAATGCACACTTTTTACACTTCTGTCTCGTAACAGAAACGTTCTGTTGTAGGACTCCAGGGTGTGAAAGGTATGTTGTTCACAACTAACATGACACTTTGTGTACAACAAACAAAGGACTTTTTTATGCCAAGACTAACAGTTTGAGTGGAAAATTTATTTCTAGATGTCGGGCAATGCTACATGTACTGTCTGAACTGTACCATGTCTACTACAGTCATATTATAGCGATTCTCAAGAAACACTCTTACAATCACTGTCCAACAAAATGACTGAAAATTTACAAAAATACATTATATACATCATGTACATGTACAATTTATATGCAACTTTTATGTTTTTGATGTCTTGACTGAATGCAACTGATTGAGGTGCCTTATATAAAAATCTGTTTTATTTTTAAACAATGATGAATGATCTTTTGCAATAGGAATGATCTTTACATATGCATTTTGAGGTGTATATTTGAACCTCATAAATTATTATGATATGTTCTGTTCATGTAGTAGAATTGATGTTTTAGGGTCCACAATGAGAACCAAGTCAAAAATTCATCATAAAATTTTGGGATCAGGCTTTAATTTTTTAGCTCGCGGGGACAAATGTCCGGAGAGCTACTGTCCTACCTTCGGCGTCGGGGTCAGCAAAACTTTAAGGCACGGAAAGCGAGACATATGCGTACAAAGTATGACGACGGAGGTGGCGGTGACGGCCTAAACTGTCATGTTGTTTTTGTGATAAGGTCATTTTTTATGCCCCCAGATCGAGGGTCGGGGGCATATTGTTTTTGTCCTCTCTGTCTGTCTCTCTGTCTGTCTGTTTGTCTGTGCGTCCGAAACTTTAACCTTGGCTATAACTTTTGAACTATATAAGGTAGACTTTTGCTACTTGGCAAGTGTATAGGTCTAGTCAAGAGGAACATAAATATGCAAAAACAAATTAGGTCAAAGGTCAAGGTTATAGGGGTCAAAGGGGGGTAAAAATCGGAATCTGGGGGCATATGTAGTGTTTCACAAACACATCTTGTTCAGTACCTATAAGTGGTAGGTCAATGATATTTGGTATATAGGATGGTCTTGAGTAGTACATGACAGCCTGCTAAATAGCTTTTGTCCTTGACATCAATTTCACGGTCTAGTAAGCATGTTAAGTTTTTGTGGTTAAGTCATTTTCTCAGTAACTATAAGTGGTAGGTCAGTGATATTAGGTATATAGGTTGGTCTTGGGTAGTACATGACAGTTTGTATGTGACCTCAATTTCACGGTCCAGTAATTATGTTAAGTTTCACAGTATTAATGTAAGGTCAATAATATTTGGTATGTGGGTTTTACGATAAACGGATGATTTTGATTTCAGTATTACTAATTTCCCTTTTCGCGGACGTTCCTCTAGCCCCATCCTACGGAGTTAATATTTCTCAACTGGTACGATTCGAACGCGTTTGTTCTACTCTTGACGACTTCAATGAACATAACCTATCACTTCAAAACTTTTGAAGCAAGGTTGCAGATTTCATAAATTGTTAAATACATTTAAAAAGTTTCATCGAAGATATGAGCATTTGATATCTAAATATAATGTCACTTGCAAACAGCTTATTACTAAGGGCATTTTCCATCCTCCATTTTACGGAAATGTTGTTAAAAAATGCAGGAAACTGAATAAAAATCCAGAAAAACTGGGACGTAACTTACATTCTTTACGCAATAGGGGATATCGACAGGATATTATGCACGTGTCCGTTAAATTGGCTTTGGGATCCAGTGACCTGAGGATTTTACACACATACCTGGCCTCTCACTGATACTGCCTATGTCTACTGAAATACATGATGATTCTTTACCAAACCCATCTGGGAGTTTTGAATTTGATTTTTCTTCCGCAGTGCGACAGTGTTTTACCAGCATACTAGGCTCCTACTAGGCACTACTTGACCCATCTTTCAAAATTACGTTTTGTTCCCCCGTTTTCCTTTTCAAGATTGTGGTCATGGAGTTAGAAGTCTACCTGTATGGGTTTTATTCGTATGTTTATTATACCATAGGGAAACGGGACAGAGAAAGGGGAGGTTTGGGTACCCATAAACCGGTTTAACCCTACCGCTGGCTTTTGCTAGTGCCGGTACCAAGTCCGGCTGTCCCCAGTTCCTATCGTTGTTTACGTTTGTCTTTTGTATTTTTATTTTGTTTTTTTTTTCTTGTGCAGTTCCTATTTACTTTGTGGCACGTGGCTATGTTTTTCGGCCATTGTAGGTGTTTCCTATTATCTTTTTTTATTCTATTTGTCTTAGATTGAACATGACAGCCTGCTATTTGGCTTTAGCCCTTGATATAATTTTTACGTTTAAGTGAATATGTTTGGTTTTCAGTATCTAACGAATTATTTCCGGATTTTTCACATGTTTTTTTTTTAAACTTTTGTTTGTTAAGTTCGATGCCAAAAAATGGTTTCCACTTCTCCTCCTAAACTAATGATTTGAATTTCATGACACTAATGCAGTAGCTTATTAACATATATATGGTAGATGTCCAATATGTACTCCCAATAATTCTTTTTTTCCAGATGTTTAAGAAAATTAAGGTAGAGGGGGTATAGGGTATCGCTGGCCAACTATGCCACAGCACCCCAGTTTTTTTCCTTCCTTTTTTTTTGTTTTTCGACGAATATAAACATTTTCACAAAGATGACAAAAACCCTTGCAAATTTCAGTACAGGAAATATAGAGTGCATGCCTGTGCCATTGAAATTTTGTTGTACGAGAAGATGGCAATTTTCCATACTGTCAACATTTCAAGAAATCTAATAGGCACAGAATGCGCTCTGTGCTTCCTGTGCCAAAACATGACGAAAAATTGAGGAAAACTTGTCGATTTTCGGTAAATCTGGAAGATGCATAATATATGTAGCGTCACAATCAGGATTAGATGACGTAATTTCACCCATTTACTTTAGTTTTGATTTAAGCACTATCATGACTATGTGAACTGTATATAGCAATGAAGTTAAAAAAAACTTCGTTTGAAAATTTAGCTTATTCTGGGGGCCAAATATGCCTCTTGTACAAACTCCTTTATCAGTCTCCACTTGGTTCTGTATTGGGCAATATCAAGATTTTATAAGTCAAACACCGGTTAAAATTCTTCCGTAAATGGTGGTTTACAGTGTAAGATGACCCATGTGAGATCGATGCACGCGACCTCATATTAAACGGGTAAATGGCCAACCATAATTGTCTATTTTTGTGATTAAACAATTGTTACCATGACTAAACGTCATAAAACACCTGACTTCACAATGTTAACTAAAATCAAATGGCGACGAAGTTGTTCACACACTTTAGGTTTCTTGACGTTTCTATCCGTGTTTTATGGAAGAAATAGGAACTTGCATTCGGTCAAAATTAAGATCGGGATATCTTTCACTCGTGTAAGAAATTATACGACATTTCCTGTCGTCTTGCTACGCTCAACTCGAGAAAAAACGAAATTTCTTCCACCCATGAAAGATATCCTGATCTTTGATCTGACCTTATGCAAGATCCTATTAATCTCGGACACTTACGGGTTAGATGTCAATAGTTCTATTTGAGGCTCCCCGAGTCAGAGAACCATTGAAATCTTATTCCAGGGTGTTTCTGACATTTGAAAATCTTGCATTTTCAATGCTGTTAGATTTATTTTCCCATTTTTGGAATCACAAAATACGATATATTCACCACCAAGCAGTACTTAACATCCGACGTTCCTTAGGTACGTCAGTGACGCTCGCTAGATTACGTTGCTTGGTATTTTCTGTCCTATACCGGGGTACAAGACAAGGAAATATCACACTGCTGAAATAGCGACTGTTATGTCTCGAAAGTATGAAAAGTAGATTCTCATTCAGGTTCACTGAAAAAAAGGGATAACAGAGGGCTTTTATTATGTCTCCAGACGTAGTCGGGACAACATATTGTTTCTATTTTTATTGAGCTTTTTCTCTTCCAATGATTTTTGTCCGGCTTCGTTGTCGACGATGTTTTGACAGAATTTATTCATACTTGGCACAAGTTGGACAACCACTTGAAGATGTGCATGCACTAGCAACATATTACAAAATTGCTGCATTCCCAAGATCGCTACCATTTTATGTAAAAAATACGAAGATGTAATATGGCATTTACTGCTGAACAGAAATTTCTCATATTTTGTATAAATGATCAACAAGCTGATAGAAAGGTATGAATGCATTTTTTTTTCAAAATGGCCATCAATTCCCAAATGGCAATTACATGTAAAATACGTAAACGATAAGTTTCAACTTTATTCGATTTCAACAAAAATTGAAATGGAGGAAGATTTTGAGATTGCAAACAAGATGAAATGGAACAAAAATTAAATATTGGCTGACATTTTGAAAATATGGCTGCCATAATACGTCAAAATTTCAAATAGTATTATAATTTTTATTCTTCCTGAAAAACAAAGGAGATTCTGTCATATTTGCAGTTCTAAGAATCTAACAAAAGTAAAACCGAAATTGTAGTTTTGAAAAAAAAATAGGGGGATTCTACTATTTGACTTTCCATGGCCTTGGGTTCGTCATGTAAATACTAGCAATGTTTTATTCATGCGACATTTGTCTGTTTCTGTAAACTATTTTGTACATGCAACTGTAAGCAAGCATCTATGTCATTAAGCTGGCATTGGTCCAGTGTATTCAGCTTGTAAATCTTTAATTTTGTTCTCTATTGTCTGTTCTCCTTTCCATCAAACTTTGAGACTGTGAAGGGTATGGCCTTCCAAAAAATATTTTAAAGTTTCCTGTTCCTCCTTTCCTTCAAACCTCGAGACTGTGGATGGTATGGCCTTCATTTGTAATCTTTTATAGTTTCTTGTTCCCCCTTTCCACCAAAAGTTTAGACTGCGGGTGGTATGGCCTTCCATGTAAGACTTTATAGTTTCCTGTTCCCCTTTTTAACCAAACCTTCAGACTGTGGATGATTTGGCCTTCCATGTAATATTTTATAGTTTCCCTGCCATACGTTTTCAATAGATCTAGGCCTCGAAATTCAGATCTGTTGTTTGTAGAATTTTCGGCATTCCAATCATGCCAAATAAAGAATGTAGAGTAGTATTAAATTGATCCTGAGTTTTTCTCTGGAGTAGAAACAGCTAACGGAACTTGGAGAAATGGCTTTCTGTATAGAAATCCATTTAAATTCTGGGTAGGATTTGTTTGCATGTCTATCAAATCGAACTGTTAATTGAAGTTATTCTATTTTATACTAGCCACAAAAATAAACATTGCCTTTTTCTTTTTCCAATATGTTTTATCTGTACAATAAAAGTGTATATTAGTCTAATGCAAGTAAAAAGTATGCGTAGACAATTGCATTCATGAAGAATTCGCGAAGAAATATGGCATGATAACGTAACAAGACCCCATTAAAATTTTTATTTTCTGTTTTTCAAAAAGTGAATTTTATTGGAAAAGGCTTGAATAAATGTTTGAAATGAAAAAAGGTTATTTTGATCTCGAAAGGGTAGCAAACAAAACGTGCACCGAAAATGAAAGTGCTTTAGAACCATTTCTTTTATTGATTTTTGTTTTCAGAAAATTCAATTTTTATCAAAAAATGTTTGAGAGCGTATAAATTCGTAAAATTGTAAATCTTAATCAATACATAGACATTTGCATACATTTCTGAGTTGATTCTTTCACTAATGTTTCGAAAATATCGAACACATTCCAACTTTGTCGTGAAAAGTGACTTTAAACGACGTTCACTGAAAACATCGGTAAAAAACGAAATTGTGCCTTTATTTTTTTCTTGTTTTTAGATCCTGGAGAGACATACAGCTAATCATACTATTCTTAACTTCCTGGTCTGAGACTTTCGCACGCAAATCAATCTCAAAACCAACATGTCCATGAAAGTTTGACATATTCAGCGTTAAAGATTTCAAACGAACTTATGCATGCAATTCTTACAACGTTTGAGGACATCTGCCAGATTTTTTTTTTCTGCAGTATAACTTTCATACACCTCATTTGTTATTGTAACAATCAATTTTTCTTCAACTGTTTTTTTTTTTATTTTAAAATAATGATATTTTTAATAGTGGTATCGTTTCTTTTTGTGGCTAGTATAGATGTAAATTATCTTTTGAATACTATGTATGTAAAACTTAACTTGTTGTGAAATTAATGAGACCCAAATTAATTTTTTTTACCCCACTTATCCGACTCGACTCTACAGATAAGCAAATAAAGGGATATTGAGTAAATGTACATGGGTCAAAATCCCTATAAACACATGATAAGATTAAGCAAACAGGACATTGCTTTTATCGTTGTCCTTCATCTTGAAGTCACCATGAAGCTCTCAACAACGAACAAACGTTATTTTCTCAAAGAAAGCCCTAACACCAGTTTAACATGTTTAAGCTTTACTCACTTGCTTTATGCTAAACAACGCCACATCCATACCCTCTTTTACATACATTTTGTATGGATGCGTGGTTGTCAACAAGCATAAAATATCGGGCAAAGTACTCTTACAAAAACTGTCATCCGTTACCCGACTAATTGACCAATAGATGTGTAATGTAAGATTAGGAAATATTCATACCCTCACTCTATTCACTGATAACTTCTCAGATTGTGTATGTGGTAATGACTTGAGTTTTAAAAGTCATTCACATCGCTACTTTTTGTCATAGTTTCCGCCAGCGTCGTTAACATTTGGTAAACCAAAGTGTTATTTTTTTTAAACTTTTTTTGAACGTCAATAAGTTTCTGAAATCATATTTAATATCAATGAAATTTTGACATAATATTAAGTATGACTTCATTATTGTATTCCATATTATTTTTTTAAATAATTTCCAATATACTGTACTTCAAACCTGATTTTCCTGTTGGGAAATCCGGTTACATGTATCTATTTAAATGGTGATGTTTGGTGGTTGGGCATACGGGTACGCGGCTGCTGGATCTTGTAAGCGCAACTCCCCTGTAACTGTTCAACAGAATTTCATAAAACTTTGTAGGTAGCAAGGACATGATATGTAGATGTGCAAATTGTCGGGAATTTCCCATCGTGCAATTTTTCCAGAAGTTATGCCCCCTTTAAACTTAAAAATTTATAGGATTGTGACCATATGCTTGTAAGCGCAACTCCTCTGTAACTGTGCAACAGAATTCCAGAAAATATTGAATGAAGCAAGGACAACATATATAGATGTGCACATTGTCGGTAATTATTCATTGTGCAATTTTTCTTTTGAATTTTTGAACTTCAGGGGCTCCGGCTGCAATGCTGCCGGGCGCATTCCCAGTTGGTGGTAGGGGAATGCCGTATCTAAGCGGGGTAGTCAGGTTACAGTACGGAGAGCCTGACCGCGAACCATTGAGGCCAAACTGTGTTGAGAAACGCAACGCTCCATGCAGTATAAAGACCCCTTCTATATTGTCTAAAGAGAGCAGATTCACTAGGACTTGTATAGATGGCTAAATTCCCTGCCCCTACCCATTTCTCCCCTATTCCAGTTGCATTCAAAACTCGTTGTCCCTTCCAACTTTATTTCTTTCTTCTCTTATTTATATTTTTTGAATTGATTTACTTGTTCTCTTCCTGATATAGCTGAAATATTGCTCACTTGACGTTAAACTCTAACTAATCAATCAATCCTTTGAACTTTGAAATTTTAAAGTGTGTTGACCTTATGCTTGTAAGCACAACTCCTGTGACTTTTCAAAGGTACATTGTATTTCAAGAACCTTTGTATGTAAGGGGGACATAATATATAGATGTGCATATTGTCGAGAATTTTTCACCTATATTTTTCTAAGAGTTATGCCTTTTGAACTTAGGAATTAAAAGGTATTTTTACCGTATTTTTGTGAGCATAATTCTTCTGTAATTGTTTGAACTGAATTTAATGAAAATTTATGTGAAGCAAGGAAATAATATGTACATGTGCATATTGAAGTTTAGGAAGGATATCCCGATCTGATTTCGTATCAACATCAATTTCTTGTTGCATTTTGTATTTAGAATAAACATGACGTCACAATTAGTTTATGTTCTTCAGAAGTCATGTTTTAGAAGGACATGAGTTCGAAATTCAGTTTTATGCCAAACTCCTAACATACAGAATAGTTCAGTCTCATTCAAAAAATGATGAATCTAAGGAAATTGCAATGTTTGTGCTGTTTTCGTTTGTGTGATGGTAGCACAGATTGTGCACATGATATTCAACACGATTTATTTGATTGTTGCAGAAAAGAAAAAAATGCATTTTAAACATTTTTTGAAATTTTGAATTTCCATTGTTTGGGTTCTAGTGCTGAGAATTTAATTTCCGAAATGGCCATACAGCTCATTAAAATTATTGCATTTGGAGTAAACATATGTGTTATGGTCTCAAGTTCATTTACTCCATATCCTTTAGTAAAACAGTTATAAAATACATTTTGTTCCATATTAAGTGTCTGAAATAAGTGGAATTACAGATGATTTTAAATCAATTTATAAATTTCAGAATAGGAATGCAATTGTCCAAGAAGCAGCATTTCTTTAAGAATTTTTTTTTTAAATTACCACGTTAGCAATCACATCAATGGAATATAAAGACAGTTTTCACATATGTAACTCTTGTCAGATTTATGATTATTCTTGCCCAAACCCTTCGGGAAGTTTTGAATTTGATTTTTCTTCAGTACCGCGACAGTGTTATACCAGCAGACTAGGCTCCTTGAGCTAGCTGGCAGTTTAGCGGCGAGCACCCCTTGACCCATCTTTCTAATTTATGTATTGTTTTTTCTTTCCTTTCAACTTTTGTTTGTTATGTTCCATGCCAAAAAAAATGGTTTCAACTTATCCCCCTAAACTAGTGATTTGAATTTCATGATACTTATGCAGGAGCTTATTAACATATATTGTAGATTCCCAATATGTATTTCCAATAATTCTTTTTTTCCAGATGTTTGAGACAATTAAGGAAGAGGTGGGTAGGGTATCGCTGGCCCATTACGCCACAGTACCCCAGGTTTTTTCCCTTTTTTGGGGTATGTTTTGTTTTTGTTTTTTGTTTTTTTTTTTAGTTTTTTTTACCAGTCTGCACTACATGAAAAGTCCGATTTACAAACCCAAGTAAATATATAGTAAACATTAGTAAAGACCGTTATTTACTCATTGTTTACTCTTACAACCAACAAATATAAAAATTTGCTGATGTTTTACAAGGGTGAAAAACACCATTGAGACCGCAATGCCATTTGTATAATTGTGGGTGTGTAAATCATGCACAAATATGGATAATTAATGGGTTTTACAGACATATGTAAATTTTTGGGAAATATATCATATTTGACTGGGTACTAAATTTCTCTATGCCCTAAAAATTTCATACGTGATTAAATTGAAATATTTGTTAGGGTTTTCAAATGGTTGTATTTACAATGATTTAAATAATAATGTTTAGAACAACGTAAAGAATCTATTTTCATGTTTATTTGCAAGTGTGATTAAAAAATAAGTACATGTAACATTTTATCAGCATACACAAATGCTTCGCAAATGAAACGGATTTGAGTATATTTACTACATGTTATAAATGTGAATGCAATTCAAAATGTACAATGGTGTTAAAACGTTTGTAATGTTTATATTTACAACGTATAGAAAATGAGTGTAAATAACTATATTTCCAACAATAATTCATAATATGCAAATACGAACATTTACATGGCATGATAAATATACTCATTTGTGAGGCTTTTAATTAAAAACAGCTAGTTTAATAAAATAAATGAGAGAAAGAATTGTCAGAAAGGGTATTTGAAAGTATACAACACTAGGAAACTTCTTCTTTATTTGTACAGTATTGATAAATTTTATTATAGAAACAAAAATTGAAATTCCGCGCAAATGAAGTGCGATCTGCTTCAACGTAGCATTGATACACGTAGCGAAAACATTTCGAGTTCATTTTCGACGAATAGATATACGCACGAACAACGGACAGTCCCAAATGTCTTGCGCTCTGTACTGATAAACCGGTATTGAGAAATAATGTTGCTCGAATGCTAGAACATTTCACCGCTTCCAGTTGAAAACATATCCGACACATCGGCGTTTATCGATATCCAATATCCCTATATGGTATTCTTTGCATCTTGTATGGGTGTACTAAATGATAAAAAAAGGAAAGAAAAATGATCTCGTGTTAACTTGGAAATAGTTTGTAGGAATGCCCATGGAGATTTTTTCGGTAATAATGTACTTGAGATATCCACATAGTGTGGTCACGGAAAAGAACTTCCCTATTCAATGGTGCCATGCCCATGATACCTGCATATTCTGTTTTTATATCGAGACTATAAGTGAATTTGATTGGACAAATATTAATTGAATGATTGACACACGAAATTGGTTATCTTATTAATTCATGCTGATGTCGTTTTGGTTGCTAAATATTTATTCCTTTTGTTTTTAACAAGGAAAGTCTGGACTCCCCGTAGATATACCATACGCTTTTTAAATTTAATTACTTATGTGCATTTGGGCAATTCAAATGAATGAAATTAACGACAGCAGCTTTGTATTTATTTCTAATTTCAATAATTACTGCAATTCTTCTTGTAATTTTAGATATCAGAAACAACAATTTTATTTAACTTAAAGTAGGTTATTGCTTTTTCACTACCTCATTTTTTAGTAAGAATTTGGATTTCAATTTAAAGGACATGCGGAAAATATTTTCATATTGTGGGTACAAATTTTGTCGTTGTGCGTTAACCATTTTAAAGCAACAGAAAGCGATAAAAAATGTTTTTTTAAGAAAGGGTTTCCCAGAAAAAATACTTGATTGCGCGAAGACGACTCCGAAAGAAAAGACGTTGCATTTCATTTGCATGCATATTTTGATGTGGTGATCTTTCTAAAATTTCGTTTGCACAAATTTGTTTTTTTTTTATTGACCCAGTTCTTTTAATTACTTTCATATATATCCTTTTTAACATTTTAAACCTCACATAGTTTAGCAAGTAAGACTGTCCGACAGTTTCAATTATTGCAGCAAGAGGAGGACGGCTAAAAAAAAACACGAAACAACATGCGGATAAACTTGAAGTGGAAGACAAAACCTGATAAGTCGTCGAAAACAGAAAAAATATAAAGAAGTTAACAACTTGAATCTAAATACGAAACTTTTCTTCTGTAACAAAAAGTTCGTCTCTTTTCGTTTCATGAGGCAGACTTACAGAACCAATTTTGAATTTCATGCCAATGAAAACTTAACAAATCAGAACTTTTTTGTACTTTTATCTTTTCTTACAGGTATGAAGTATTTTTTTCAGATTATATTTTCCATTGCTGGCGAGGTATTAATACTCGCCAAAAGTGCACAGACGAGAGAGAAAATAGGCTAGCAGATATTAAAAGAAATGTACCGAGAAAAAAAACTTAACAAACCCCACCCTTAAAGTTAAAAGGTATTTCGGGAAAAGTCGAATGTTGCTCAATAGATAGCTTGAATAACTTTCGAGCGGAAAGAGAACGGCGTGTTTGTTCAATAATCAACACTTAAATAATACAGAAGCATATTGGCGCCACACAGACTCTTTTTTAATATTTTGCATTTTCGCGCAAAGTTTTCATTATAGTACAGAAGTTTGCATTATTTCGCAAAGTTAGCGTAATTTAGCAAAGTTTGACTTATTTTGAAGTTTGAGTTATCTTGGAAACATGTTGCAAAGTTTGCGTTATTTAGCAAACTTTGTGTAATAAAGCAAAGTTCATTTTAAATTTATACATAATGTATTCCATCCAACACATTCAAAATTTGTAAAACATTGGGAGGACATTTGAGCTGATATAATTAACATATACCTTGAAAATTAATAGGACACTTCAGCTTATTGTACATTTACCTTAACTAAAAAATCTTGTTGTCATTTAACGTTTTTCTTTTGATTATTCTTTTTATTCTAGATCTTCTGCCAATAACTTTTGTCAGCGCGATTATTTTTAATTGGCTACACGAAAGGATTTCAAACTTTGCAAACAGTCACACCAGGATCTGAAGTTGTTTAAATTTTCAAAATGGCCACTATTCCCAAGATAGCTACCATTTTATGTTCAAAACCTGAGGATTCCATATGTTAGGAACTGACTGCTTACAGAACTTGTTCATATGTAGTATAAATGTTCAAAAAGATGAGAAGAAAGAATTTATTTAAAGATAAATTTCGAAATTACCACATTTTCCAAGATGGCAAAGAAATTACGTAAAAATATCGGCTTTGTCCGATTTCAACGAAAAAAAAGATTACGAGGTAGATTTCGAGGCTGCGAATAAGATGTAATCATTGAATTGGTTTTCTTGAGAGACATCAGCTATTGCTTCCAATTTGAAATCTAGTTTGTTTTTAATTTTTTTATCTTTTTTTTCATCGCGTTGTTGCGTTTTACAAATTATGACACTTGTGAATTTGTATGTTATTAACTCCTTTATATGTATTATATGTATATCCGTTTTTGTCAGGCTTTAAGTACCGTAGGTTAAAAAAAAGTTGTTTCGACATTCTTTTAAGCACCGCTGTGTTCTGTTACTTGACATCATTATTTCTTCACTTGTTTCTAACCCGTATACGACAATGACAATAGCATCGACTTATACCAGCAACTTTTCATTAGACGTTCCATGCCAATGTTGAGTTGTTGAAGGGCTGGAAAATGTTTAGTTGTTGTGTCGTTGGTTTATGGGTTCGTTCAAATCCAAACAAGCTTAACTTTCAGATGCCGGTTCTTAATCCACAATGTTGACATTTAGAAAATATATCTGCAGTTCATCTAATCATAACTGTACATGTACACAAGACAGAGACATTTTTTCGTTATGTGTATCGCGGGCTGTGACAGCTGTGTATCGTAAAATATCACCCCGTGGGCAGAACACTGAAGCATATGGGTGCCATTGTTCATATTATGGCGAACAGTATAATATGTTAGAATACTTAAGCTGTCAAAAGCCCGGTTACTTGTTTATCATCGTTAATCTTGTATTTTAAATTTGTAATTAGGAAGGATTCTAATTATCCCATAGTTGCTTGGGTAAAGTTATTGAGAACCGAACCATCAGTCAAAAGAACGAACAATCCATTGACAATGGTTAAGAAACAAGGACACCACTTGACTAGGGGACAAAACAAAAAGAAAAATGAAGACACGCATACAGATGAACAACACGGACCCAATAAAACAGTAATCCCCACATACATGTCATGTTTCAAGTTGCCAATTTCAGCAATTTTCAATTTCGTATATCATGTTTTGTTTTAGCATTTCATCATTTAATCAGCGAAAGTGAATCTTCTGATCGAAGTTTTAGAAATAATGTCGATTTTGAATGTTGCAATTCCCCTTGGGTATTACGATAAAATATCATTCCTTGGACCATTTATGACGCCATAGTGTGAAAAAATATGCCCCAGTTTCTGTAGTTTTCTGACGTTCAGTTAATCTATTTTATAAAATTATTGACTTTTAATGGAGTCTACTCATGACTATACGGACCTTGTAAAGATTTGTTGACAGAGGCCAACGGCCAAGGCTAACCGATACTTGAGCAGGTCCGCAAAGTCATGAGTAGCCCGAAATTAAAAGTGAATAAACCTTTTATGAAATGTAATAAGAATTTAGCTTTTTGTTGATTTGAAAGAACAGCATTTTCGTTGTAAACAGAGCAAACTTACTTTCTAAAAAGGCTAATTCACAATGTAGTTTTTTCAACAATCTACCTTATAAATGCCGGAAGATCGACAACTTATTAAAAGCAATTAAACAGAACTCAGGACTTTCGCTTTATTGCATCTTACGGAGCCCAATATGTGCATGTTTCAAAACAAAAGACTTAGCCTGTATCGCTCATCTGACAAAATGCTTCTAATGCATGATTTAACTGCATGATGACCAATATGTTGTTCTCTAGGGTCTAATGTTAGGCTATATGTTCTTCAAGAGCAGCCATTCTAATAGAAATGATCGATTTTTGTTCAGAACTTTCCACACCTCATTGCAGTACAGTTTAGTTAAATTTGCTTCAAAAGTTTCAGAGCAGATAATGAAAATGATATTTTTATCCACAGGATCCAATGCTAAACTATGTTCCCCGCTGATGGCCATGTTTTTGTAGAGTCAAAATAAAACAACAAGCCAGTATTGTACAAGACCTATCATACATCATGTCTTTGAAGTTTGGTTGAATTTGCTTCTGTAGTTTCAGAGGAGATGACCAAAATATGATTTTCCCATTGGATCCAATGTTAAATAATGTGCTGAGCTGGTGGCCATGGTTTTTGTTGGGTCGGAACAACATGAGCAATCTTTGTAAAAGACTCTAAAATATCTATCATTTATGTAGAGTTTGGTTGAATTTGCTTCAGAAATTTCAGAAAATACGACCAAAATAATGATTTTCCCAATGGGCCCAAGGAGTCAAAATGAAACAACAAGCCAGTAATGTACAAGACCTATCATACATCATTTCTTTAAAGTTTGGTTGAATTTGCTTCAGTAGTTTCAGAGGAGATCATCAAAATATGATTTTCCTTTGGGTCCAATGTTAAATAATGTGCTGTGCTGGTGGCCGTGGTTTTTGTTGGGTCTGAACGACGTAAACGACTCCAAAATATATATCATTTGTGTAGAGTTTGGTTGAATTTGCTTCAGAAATTTCAGAAAATACGATCAAAATGATGATTTTCCCATTGGGCCCAAGGTTAAGTTACTTTCCGCAATGGCGGCCAATTGTTGTCAGATTGGAACCAAAATGATTAATCTTTGTCAAGGACTTTCCATACACCATTTCAATATTTTTAATTTGCTTCAATACGTTTCAGAGCAGATGATAAAAATGACGATTTGCCAACAGGGTCCAATATTAAATAACAAAATACCGAAGCTACTGTTAATCTATTTTCTGCATATGCGCATTTCGACAACTTATGTCTCATCAGTGCAGATCAAACCAAAACATTTGGAAGTCCATTAACTGAAAAACGTGTAAAGGCTGATAGAGAATAAATAACCAAAAGGATCTAAACAGAAAATCCAAAATTCAGCTAAGGACAGAGCTATGCATGAGGGAGATACTCCTTTGTTTTAAACAAATTTTTGTAAAATTTAGATATTGCAAGTTTCAATGAAGTCGGTTTTCGGGTCAGCACCGAAGTACTGACTACTGGGTTGGTGAATACCCTCGAGGACTAACAGTCCACCAGCAGAGGCTTCATTTTCCGTGTTGGCGGCCATGTTTTTTGTCAGATCTGACCGTAATATTTAATCATTGTAAAGGACCTTCCATACATACTTCCAATACAGTTTTATAATTTCAGAGCGAATGTTGATGAAAATAATGATTTTCCCGTAGTGTCCAGCGTTAAATTATGTTAAGCGCCAGTAGTTTTGTTCTTTTTTTTTTTGTTTTTTT
>MJUU01037882.1:0-39978 GCA_002080025.1 Modiolus philippinarum
AGTTTTCAACAAATTCACAAAAATTTAGATATTGTAAGGTTCCAAATATGTGTGCAATTTGTACACATGAGAAATCCAATAACCTGTTGAAAACCAATGTTGCCAAAACGAAAAAAAATGCTGTCTAGCAAATAATTAAGTGCTTTAATCGCATCATCACATGTCTAGGAGCAATGATTGTTGTAAGTAATATTAGGAAAAAAATGGATCCGGCAGCCAATTTAACAAATTCTTCTTTCGATAACTCCTAATTAATTACGTAGAGAATGTAAGTTGTTTCCCAGTTTTTCTCGCATATTTTCCAACATTCCCATTAAAAAGAGGATTAGAGATTTTTGTAATTAAGAAACATGTAATAAGGAAGTCTAATAAAGAATTCCAACTTCAAACACACATTGATTTGCAAACAAAAAAATCTCTTATTATTGCGATTCAGGAATCAGACAACGGAATATTTACATTCAAATCATTAACTTATTGTTTAAAATGTTTTTTTTTTCTCGAATGTTTCGGAAACTTCCAACGCATAAAGTTTGATTTGTTTGATATTTTGATTTTAACAAATATTTGTATATATAATATTCGACTTCAAAAATAATGGACTGTTTTGATGATTGCAGACATTTTCTCAAATTATATTTCCAAAATCTATGATTCCAGTTTGGAATATTTCCTGAAAATCTCAAAGACTACTTATTTTTGCAATTCAACATTTAAACCCTAGTGTGATAATTTGTTTCAATTAGAACGAAGAATTCCACCAATTTGATTTCCAAGCTACACTGTTTGTATTTGACAAAGTTTGGTAAATTTCCCGAGAGCCTGAAGTTTATATTCCAGTACCAAACAACCATGTATCATGTCTTCTATTTTGAATGTACTGAACAACAATTTCTGAAATCTGTAACCTTGCTGTAAAAGCTTGGATGTGATGAGGTTGCATTCATTAAAGTTGCCGAGAGTAGAATAAACGCGTACGAATTGTACCAGTTGAAATATATATGTGCATTTATTATGGAGCTAGAGGAAAGTTGTCGTCAGGAAAGGGAACCATATTGAAATCATAATTATTCCTTTACCGAAAATTTTAGTCTTTATTTTGCCAGAATCAGTGATGATACTTAGATCCAGAAAAGGATAGTATTTGGAATAATTCCTAGCTCAATTAAGTTTCAGTTCTTGTGTGTAAATGATGTCGACATAATCTAAAAACCTGGGAATTGCCAATAATATTGATATCGCCAATGTACCTGCTTTTATCACTGAAAATAGAAATCAGGTGTTCAATCTTTTGTGTACGGTCCAATTGGTAGGTTTTTCATGTAGTCCCGTTCGTTACAGAACAGAAAAAGATATGCAATGAGAGGTGTGCAATTTGTACACATGAGAAATCCAATAACCTGTTGAAAACCAATGTTGCCAAAACGAAAAAAAATGCTGTCTAGCAAATAATTAAGTGCTTTAATCGCATCATCACATGTCTAGGAGCAATGATTGTTGTAAGTAATATCAGAAAAAAAAAATGGAGCCGGCAGCCACTTTAACAAATTCTTCTTTCGATAACTCCTAATTAATTAAGTAGAGAATGTAAGTTGTTTCCCAGTTTTTCTCGCATATTTTCCAACATTTCCATTAAAAAGAGGATGAGAGATTTTTGTTATTAAGAAACATGTAATAAGGAAGTCTAATAAAGAATTCCAACTTCAAACACACATTGATTTGCAAACAAAAAAATCTCTTATCATTGCGATTCAGGAATCAGACAACGGAATATTTACATTTAAATCATTAACTTATTGTTTAAAATGTTTTTTTCTCGAATGTTTCGGAAACTTCCAACGCATAAAGTTTGATTTGTTTGATATTTTGATTTTAACAACTATTTGTATATATAATATTCGACTTCAAAAATAATGGACTGTTTTGATGATTGCAGACATTTTCTCAAATTATATTTCCAAAATCTATGATTCCAGTTTGGAATATTTCCTGAAAATCTCAAAGACTACTTATTTTTGCAATTCAACATTTAAACCATAGTGTGATAATTTGTTTCAATTAGAACGAAGAATTCCACCAATTTGATTTCCAAGCTACACTGTTTGTATTTGACAAAGTTTGGTAAATTTCCCGAGAGCCTGAAGTTTATATTCCAGTACCAAACAACCATGTATCATGTCTTCTATTTTGAATGTACTGAACAACAATTTCTGAAATCTGTAACCTTGCTGTAAAAGCTTAGATGTGATGAGGTTGCATTCATTAAAGTTGCCGAGAGTAGAATAAACGCGTACGAATCGTACCAGTTGAAATATATATGTGCATTTATTATGGAGCTAGAGGAAAGTTGTCGTCAGGAAAGGGAGCCATATTGAAATCATAATTATTCTTTTGCTTAGNCCTTTTAATTAAAGGTGAATTTACCGAGAGATTATGTCGAATATAAGATAAATTGAATCCCCATGGCTTGATGTACATACGTGGGAACTGTCACAGTGCCCTTAATTACACAAAATAATTGGTAGATTTGACTAACGAACGGAAGACAATAATTCCTATCTCTCTTTAATAAACAAAACAAATACGAGGTGAGTTTATGACAAACAGGTGGGATTGGAAAGTTTATAAAAGAACACATATTCTACAAATTTTTGCAAGGGTTAAAATAACCGTGATTTTCAGTCAGATAGAGAATGGTGTTCTCCAGAGTTGTACTGTTCTGTTATATAGTTTTTGTGTTAACATGTGTAGTTACCAGTATACCTATGTATGTTGAAGAAGATGGTTATAAAGGTAAGTTGACTTTTGTTGACTTGAAAACTCTTATCTTTATTAGATTGTGAGGTTTTAACCATTCATAAATTAATTTACTATTTTCCAAATAACAGAAAGACAACAGTAGCGCAAACGTGAAAAAAAGTCAAAGAAATGTTACTAAACTTTGACATCCATGTATCAGCGATAACTTGGAGAGGGATTTTTTTTAAATTGAAATACAAAGCATTTTTTTCTACACTGATTCATTTCTTTCCTATAAAAGTGTACTTAATGGCAAATGTTTTACATTAAAAGTTGAGAAAGGAGCAATTCTAAACCTACAGAGCCAACTGGAACCAAACTTGGCGATAACAGTCCCTGGGTGGTCCCTTAAATGATTTTGTCAAGCTGGCACCTTATCCAAGACTGTTTTGATACAAGCGGAAAATACAGTTTAACACTGGACCCTTCAGGAAACGTATTAAGAGATCTTGTTCTCCATGTTCTCTGAGACGACTTGGTAAATTGGACTCGGACTTGGCCATTATAGTCACTGGATGCTTCAATACTTTTTTCGGATTGAAACTTTATATAAGATGACCGCCAGTGGGAACGCGAAAATAGTTTAATATTGGACCATAATAAAAACATGTTCAAGAGATATTCTCCTGTTGAACTACTGAGCCATTTAGAACCAAGCTTGGCCAGAATAGTCCTTTGTGGTCCCCATAAAATGTTTTTAGGTTGAGCCATAGTTAGATTTTTTCAAGAACTTGTTGGGGCTGGTAAAATTTTTATTTTGTACGAGATTTAATTAATTGATTTAAATTTTAATTTATTATAATTATCAATATTTCTAAAATGAAGTTAGTAGAATCCTGAAAATCCCAGAGGCTATCGAGATACATTGCTGTTTATGCAACGAACATTTCAAAATTTACCGTATTGTTGCTTTTTGCATTTTTAAAAGGTTCCTTCATAAAGCAAATATGAATGGTATAACGAAATAAAAATGTAAAACATGAAATAAAAAAAAACCGAAACATTCCATGTTTAAGAACAACGAAAATACTTTAATAATAAAAGGATATGGAGTAAATACACGTGATACAGAGTATCTACAAATACACGATTGAACCAACAATGGAACAACGCTTTCATAGTTGTTCTTCATCTTGAAGTCACAACTGAGGTCTTCAACAATGAGCTATCTTTATATCTCATAGTAAATTGACTAGTGAGGTATGGCCGAATACAAACAAATTAAGGGATATGGAGTAAATGTACATGGGGCAAAATTCATATAAATACATGGCAAGATTAAGCAAATGTAACAATGCAAAGTGTTGTTCTTCATTCTGAAGTCACTATGAGGCCTTCAACAAAGAACAGACAATAATACCTCAAAGTTAGTTCAAGACGGACCTCAGCACTGGTTTGAGCAGAATTCAAGTGATAAATGTTGAACAACGCTACATCCGTGTATCCTTCGTCATGTATACGTGGTCGCAAACAAGCATAACAATATCAAAAGGATTTTTTCCTTACCCAAAGCGTATAGTATTTTTGAAAAGCCCACCTTTTAATTAATTAATACATTAAAGCAAATTGCATAGTTTAGCAATATTAAATCTGAATTAAATTTAAAAGTTTGGAACTTTTCATCCTTTGGATCAATTTTAATACTTGACTCTTGCATGCTTTTTTTTTCGTGGGTGTAATTAAGTAAAAAATATTTTATTCCAATTTTGGAAAATTTCCTCTCACTCTCAAAGACAGAGTATTTTCTTTAAATCTACCTATCAACCATACAGTATGAATTAGTTTAAGCGAAATAAATCATTTCCAATAATTGGATTACAAAAAATATTTGTCTTGGAAGGTACTTAAGCGTGTCAACGGATGGCAGCGATTGTAAGAACACTTTGCCAGTTAATTTTATGTTTTTTGTTGACGATCCTGCATCCATGACGTGAAATAGCATGGACTTGGCGTTGCCTTACATGTAGTAATGAATTCAATTCAATCCGGTGCTAGAGGCCGTCTTGAACTTACTGTGAGGTATAAGTAAAGCTCACTGTTGAAGGCCTAAAGGTGACTTTAAGGGGATGAATAACAATAAAAGCGTTGTTCCATTGCTTCTTTTACCATGTTTTTGTAGAGACTTTGTCTCATGTGTATTTACTCCATATCCCTTCATTGATTATTAAGACTTGAGTTTGTTTGTCCTACAGCGTGAATACCATAAAACATTCCCCACAGAGAATTGTATGCTCTATAAATATTTCAGTTGTGACGTTCTTGTTTTTAGGAGAATTTCTCATATGGATACACGAGCATACTTTTAAAATAGGGTATAACATATTTTTTTGTAATTTCTAAATGTTATTCTGACCACATGTTTATTATGCTCACATCTCGTGATATTTACCAAGTCTTCTTACTATTGAGTCATTTAGAGCACTGCAGTTGTTTATGTGTTGTTTTGGCCGATGCCACTGCTGGCCGACCAGAGGTCTCCGAAGATATTCACTATCCCAATAGTCAGACTTGTCTGACATTAAAATATTACCTTGAGTTTTATAGAAATTGACTGTGTTTGTCACAATTCTAACCCCTTAAAATACCGAGGCTTCATTCCGTGTATGGCACTCGGTAGATGTCCTTGGTACTGAATATGGCCTCCTATTTCGGCATTTTTGGTAACGAGTACTTCCTTTTGACTACTTTTGGATTTTGCTTTCCATATTGTTTGAATTTAATGCTACTGATGAGAGGTTGCTCCTTGAAACACGGGTACAGCATAAAGACATTTTCCGTTTATTATGCAACTTTGGTATTTATTGTATTTGAAATCATTGGGCCAATGCCACTGCTGGTGGATAAGAGGTCCCAAAGGGTATCCAGCAGCCCAATAGTAAGACTTGTCTGACATGAAAAAAATACCGTGCGTTTTATAGAAATTGACTGTTTATATCAAAATTCAAACCCTTAAAAATACCGAGGCTTCATGCCGTTTATGGCACTCGGTAGATGTCTTTGGTTCTGAATTTCACCTCCAATTACGGTAGTTTTGGTAATGAGCAGTTCTTTTTTTACTACGTTTGAATTATTCCTTTCCATATTGTGTGATTTTAATGCTGCTGGTGAGAGGTTACTCCTTGAAACACGTGTATAGCATAACAACATTTTCCGTTTATCATGCAACTTCGATATTTATTGTATTTTGAAATCATTGGGCCGATGCCACCAAGGGTCCCCGAGGGTATTTACCAGCCCAATAGTCAGACTTGTCTGACATGAAAAAATTACCTTGCGTTTTACAGAAATTTACGATTTTTATCAAAATTCTAACCCCTTAAAAATACCGAGGCTTCATTCCGTTTATGGCACTTGGTAGATGTCCTCGGTACTGAATTTGGCCTCCTATTTCGGTATTTTTTGGTAATGAGTGATTCTGTTTTTTTACTACTTTTGGATTATGGCTTTCCATATGGTTCATATGGTTTGAGTTTAATGCTGCTGATGAGGGGTTACTCCTTGAAAAACGTGTACAGCATAACGAAATTTTCCGTTTATCAACTTTGGTACTTATTGTATTTTGAAACCATTGGGCCGATGGCACTGCTAATGGACTAGAGGTCCCCGCGGGTATTCACCAGCCAAATAGTCAGACTTGTCTGATATTAAAAATAATCGTGCGTTTTATATAAATTGACTGTTTTTATCAAAATTCTAACCCCTTAAAATTCCGAGGCTTCATTATATGTATGGCACTCGGTAGATGTCTTTGGTACTGAATTTGGCTTCCTATTTCGGTATTTTTTGGTAATGAGAACTTCTTTTTTGACTACTTTTGGATTATGGCTTTCCATATTGTTTGAATTTAATGCTGCTGATGAGATTGATTGATTGATTGATTATTGTTTAACGTCTACTCAGCAATATTTCAGCTATATCAAGACGAGAACAAGTTTGTTAACAAATAATCACTTTGGGGTATGGAAAGGTGCATGGGACGGGAATTTCTGACTGCCACTGGAAAAGTAGGGTGAAATCGTCAAGGGCGGGGAATTTAGCCTTGTAGCCGATCACCTACGGACCACCCCAAAAAGAGCTTGCTACAAGGGTTCTTTAACGTGCAGGAAGCGTGGCATTTCTTCCAACACGTGGACCTGAGTTTACATCCCATCCGAAAGATGGGTTGTGTATTTATTAATCCCGCACAACCACGGAATGGGTCCTATTTCTATATCCCGGGACCCTCGGGGTCAGCCTCCGTTTAGGAGGGGTCACACCCCGCAAGCCGGAGATGCTAGGTCCTATTTCTATATCCCGGGGTTCCCTCGGGGTCCTCTGTTAGGACGACTCATACTCCAAGCTCAGAGGATGCTGCGGGCCTATTCATAAGCCGGGACCGCGCACGGCGAATGCTGCTGATGAGAGGTTACTCATTGAAACACGTTTACAGCATAAAGAAATTTCCGTTCATCATGCAACCTTGGTATTTATTGTATTTTGTGATTGTCTTCTTTTGGTCGTGTTGTGAGACAACTTATGACAGTGGTCGTAAGAACACTTTGACACTTAATTTAATGTTTGCTGACGATCACACATCAATGACGTGAAATAACATAGATGTACCGTTGCTTGACATCTAGCAATGAATTGTGCTCAAGCCGGCGCTAAAGGCCATTTTGAATTTACTATGAGGTATGAGCAAAGCACGTTGTTGAAGGCCTCGCGGTGACTTCAAGATAAAGAACAACGAAAAGGCGTTGTTCTATTGCTTTCTTTACCATGAATTCATAGAGACTTTGTTTCATGTGTATTTACTCCATATGCCTTCATTAATTATTTAACTTGCACAGTGTTTAATAGCTGTCGTTTCTGACAGCACTATCTAGTTTTAATTGTTTTGTATATAAATGTCGTTTTTTTTTAATTTAGAAGTTTCCCTAATTTCTCCTTTTTCTTTCGGTTTAAATGAGAATAGCCCCCTTCAAGCTTCTGTACGGTAGGGTTTGGTCGGTTTACATAGCAAAAGAATATACAGATATGTACTGATACATTATTGACCTGTTTGTACAATGTATCTTTTAAATTAACATAATCAAAAGTACAAAATAACCAAGTTACTGTTAATTTAGTTTCTGTAAAACCTGAGATGGAAAAATAATTAAACTTTGCTATTTGATTAAAGCATTATATCACACAAATAGTATTTTTTTAACACTTTTCATTATGACGAAATTGAAGAACGCATGTAATTTTCTCCTTTGCAGCAATCTACTACGAAACTATATTGCTAATACACAAATACAAGGATATGGAGTAAATGTTCGATGGATTGCCGCACTGAATGTGTCTAGATATGTTAGGTTGTAAATCGTGAACAGTTTTGTATACCAACAGCACTGTTTACACATAACGTATCAATGCTACTTCATAATTATTGTCAAGAGACATTTATTGAAGATGTTTTTACATAAACAGACAATGAACAAATAAAGAAATATGGAGTAAATAAACTTAGCACAAACTCAATACAAATACATGATAACGTTAAATAACTGTTCTTCGTCTTTAAGTCTAATATATGTTATACTTGTATGAATAAATAAAAGAATATGGATTAAATGCCTATTAGACAAAATCCATACAGTTAGAAAATTTTTTTTCCTACAATACTTTTTCAAATATAATGAGACATATGAAAAGAAAACATGATATCAATGTTCAAAAAGTTCATCTCGTTCAAAAAGTTCATCTCAATATCATTTGAGGCTGTAGAAAATATCTCATGAAGATGAAACCTCAAAACATTCAAATAAAGGAAATATCTATTATGGCGGATTTCCCGGATGATTAACGTATTTTATTTGCAATTATTCAATGAACATACCAATATTCCTCCAGTAACACCTATAAAACTCCTTCTAAACTCCTGTCTTTTGTTTGCTTGTCAAGCAATCAAGCCTCTATAGAATTCTATTGTATACCAATTTGTACTGCCTGAGGGGGTTAACCTTGATACTCCAGTGATGACAAATTGTTATACAATAGAATTCTACTGAGGCTTNGGGGGGGGGGGGGGGGGGTACCTTGATACTTCAGTTATGACAAATTGTTACACAATAGAATTCTACTGTGTTCGTGAAGGACTTTTTATCGTTAAAAACATTGAAGGTCAGTGATTATTTCATTACATTCGATTTATAAGGATAAACTTCCTAAAATATAAATATGTCTGTCAAAATGGTTCAACAATACCTATCAATCCATGCCAAATTCATAGTTGGAAAGTGCATAGTTTCTCAAAAACGTCAAAGGCAGACTCCCCACCCACATTTTCTACGTGAACATATGGTCACAAAAGGTGTTATTTGTTTATTTTATTTGCAAAATAAACTTAATTTTGCAAGATATTGATACACTTTGATATTCCAATAACCAATAAACTCATTTATGCAAAAAAAATGATTCTATATACAATATATCAACATTGAAAACATAAAAAACTGATATTTTCTGCCCGTGAAGGATCAGGCAACGAAGAATAGAGCTCGTGAAGGATGCTCGTGAAGGACTACACCTTTAAAGAGACTTGTTTGTAAATTGATTGATTTATTGGTTTGAGTTTAACTCCAGTGAAAAATATTTCATAGTAAATGAAGAAAGGTGGAAGGGATAACCGGGGCAACAAGTTTTGATTGCCACTGGAAAAGGGTGAAATGGGTAGTGGCAGGAAATTAAGCCAAAAATGACTCTGCTGTCTTTAGAAAAAATATAGAGGTCTTTATACTACATGGATCGTGGCTTATCTTCGTTCAGTGAGGCTAAAATAGTTCACTGTCAGGCTTCCCGTATTATGACATGACTAATCCGCATATACATGGCTTTCCCCTATCCATCAACTGCGGACGCACCGGCAGCTTTGTAGCCGGAGTCCCTGAAAACCGATTCAAGTACCGGAAATAAGACTATTAAAGTATAATTAAACCTCATCAAAAGCAAATTAGGCATCCATATATAACTCGTGAAATATGTAATGAGGTAAAATTTGAAGTGCATTGAAAGACTAATACCTTACACACCGTCTGGTTCAACATGAATAAAAGTCAAACTAAATCAGTTTGAAGCAAAATATACTAATAAGGATCAGTTAATATTTTTAGAGAGCATTATAAACTACAATAAAGTGGCATTTTATAGCTGATTTTTCGAAACTGAAGAAATATTGAAACAATGATTTATCTTGATTTAAAAGTTTTAAAACGTAATAATATTGCATACGTTATCTAAAGTATCTGTTAGAATTTGTAAATCTCTCATTTTATTACTTAAAATGTTATAAAATATGATTTAAAACAACCGTAAGAGGTGGACGTTTTTGAAGCCTAGATTAATAAGGAGGTCATGGAGATAACTGTGTGTAATGAGAAAGTTTCTATAATTTGTGCTAGCTCTCACATAATTGTAGTGAGTTTATTCTGTACATTTAATTACATGTTGTATATATAACATGTATATACATTGTAATAATAGCACCTTATTAGATATTTTCCTTCTCGTCTGGTATCATTTACAGCGGAATTAATACATGAGATGATTTTATATGCGCACAACATATTGGGCAACCCATACTTTTATATCTTATCTTTTTAAAATCGTATGAGAACTTCAGGGTTATATACTTGCATCAGCAGTTCAAATATCAAATTGTCAGTGGCTCCGGTCTAGTCGATCCTTCACGAACCAAAATTTACGTTGCTTGATCCTTCACGTACAAGAAAAGAACTTTTTGGTCCACACGATGTAAGCAAAACTATATAATAGAGAGATATGACATCATCCTAAAGCTTCCTGTGACAATATGTGTTCATATTTGTGGGATTATCATAACAAATAATGAGAAAAACATAACCATCGTATCAAAATATGGTCAAATGTGGGTATATGTCAATGAAAATTGTATTGGGTAAGGTGTTGTCTTTTTCGTTTTTCAGAATACTGCAAGTTGTATTCGTAATTATTTAACAACAAAATAGCCATTGATGACTACCATTTTGACAGACAGTTTTAGTTTTTTAGATTTCATTTTTGCTTTTAAATAATGTCTATTAAAGTTTAAAAATTACTAAAAATCACCGATTTAGTCCTTCACGAACCGTTGCCTGATCCATCACGATCCCGATGTAATACCTAGTCCTTCACGTGCATTTTTCTCGATAAACGCTTTGATGCCCGCGAATACATTCAATTAAAATGACAATTTGTATTACAACTTGATTGCAAGTTTAAGATACATGTATGTATATATTTAGAGAGTCTATTGGTTAACGATCCATACAGTAATGAATTCAGTGATATAAAGAAATACTCTTAATAAAAGAGACTCGATTTATGCGTTTATGAAAGCTTTGATCGTAACAGATAAATATACTTATTGTTAACGAAACATGTTAAATTGGGTTACTCGTATGAGTGATAACTAATATGAGGAAAGGGCCCATTTCTATTCTAAACTATAAACACTAGTACCAATGTGAATGATTATTATTGTCTATTCTCTTATCATATATTTTTACTGTGACTTCTCAATATCTTAACTGTAATACAAAATACAACACATTTACAAAATATACTATTCCATACTGTTGGATGCACAAAACTAAAAATTAAGAAAATAAATATAAAAAAAAATCATATCTTTGTAAATTGCTGTCATCTTAAAACTAAATATTCATAAAAAAATTATAAGTCCAAGGACTATTAAACACCAACGCATTGTTCAAAACGTTTTGAGATTGCTTAAGATGAAGCACATATTTTTCTTGAGAATAAGATAATGAATTCTATAGATTACTTTTAAAATTTATGACCCCTTGAACCGGAATAGATATTGTACAAGAATATAGATATACATGGTGATTTGAGGACATTCAACCCGAGTTAGAATAAAAACATGAATGGGGTATAAATAACAGACATCAAAGCAAGAAATCTATAGTAGTACTATTTAACTATTTCATACTTATATCCGTATCATCTTCACTCTTAAAAGACTTGAAGGATAGCTTTGTCATCTTTGTTTTTGTTGGGGTTCATTGTCTCGTATTTCTTTTTTATTCTCAAGGACTTTTAATTCTACCACCTACATAATTTTACTCTTTTACTTCAACCTAACATCACTGGAATCACATTTCTTTGTTTCTTAATTTGTCTCTGTTTTATGATTCTTTTAAATAATGTTCAGTAGCATGGTATATTATTGCATTTTGATCAGATATGTAACATTGATTTGTACATAATTTCCTGACTTGTGTGGCCACATTAAAACGTTAATTAGAATTTTTATAACCATTTAATACATTATTATATTATATTTATTTTATTTTAATGTTATTTGCTTAAAATATGACGTCATTATTTGATTTTGTCTGATTTGATGATATTGATAGATGAAGTTTATTAGAGCGATTGTTTTACACACATTATTTCTCTCATGACTCAACCGTCCATACCTTGCGCTGTCACAAACCATCTTCATGTCTCTTGATATCGACACAAAGCTGACACCCTTAGAAATCTGATATTAAGTCCGGAATTTGTTTTAATAATATTTAACAACATGTTATTTTAAAAATAGATGTCGACTTTAACTTATGATAATGATGATTAAAAACATTGTTTATTTCCCATCTGTCATAAAACTTTCAGCATGTTTCTGGGGGTAAATGGTAAAACTACACGTATATCTGCAATTTACGTACATTTGTCCAAGAGGCAACACTCTTCTAACAGGCGCGTTGCATATTGGATGAAACATATTGAGTTTTGAGTTTGAGTTTTCTTCCGTAGTGCGGCAGTGTTTTACTAGCAGACTAGGTTCCTTGAGCTAGCCGACAGTTTAGCTTCGAGCACCCTTTGATCCATCTTTTTTACATTACGTTTTGTCATATGCTTTTCTTTTCCAAGATAAGTAGTCTACCTGTATTGGGTTTTATTCGCATGTGTATTATACTATAGGGAAACGGGATAGAGAAAGGGGAGGGTTTGGGTAGCCATAAACCGGTTTAACCCTACCACTGGCTTTTGCTAGTGCCGGTACCAAGTTCCTACCGTTATTTATGTTCGTCTCTTGTTTTCA
Organism: Modiolus philippinarum; assembly: GCA_002080025.1. NCBI lineage: Eukaryota > Metazoa > Mollusca > Bivalvia > Mytilida > Modiolidae > Modiolus > Modiolus philippinarum. The sequence continues at coordinate 12,911 of MJUU01037882.1, forward strand.
TTATTGTTTTTCTAGTGCAGTTCGCTTGTAAATTGTGGCATATGATTGTAGTTCCCGGCCATTGTACAGGTGTTTTCTGTTATCCTGTTTTTGTGAGTAAGCAATATGTTTTATTGTCTGTTGGTCCTTATGTCAGGCAATTGGTAACAGTGTTTTCATGAGCATTTTGTCTCTCTATATTTCAATAGTTATTGTGTAACTTTTCATGTATTAATTTCTTGTATAAAATAACTTTCAAAATTTAACATAATAGATATTTTATTTAAAAAAATGTAAATAGCCATTTGCTGTTAGCACTTTAACTTTTTTTGGAACGCATGGTAATGGAATTCATTCAAATCGGTTTCACACTACCGCTTACATTTAGAAAACTCCTTTTGAAAAAAGGTCAGCTATATGCGAAATTGTCTTTTTTGACACTTTCCACCAGAATATATTTGTTTTGCTTGTGGTTGTAACAGTTACCATGCTTGCAGACATAGCTACTTTGTAAATTTTCTGATTTTTCACGTACGTGTGTAGTACACTATAAGTTCTTTATGATTCGAAAATATTGCATATTAAAACGCATTTGTCTGTCCAAATTATTTTACAAAGATACTATAAGACCTCTGACATTGACCTTCGCGATTTTGTAATTTTTACGTCAAATCCTTTTTACATGATTTTCAAGGTAGAATAGAGTATTCTTAAATTTTCTGATTTGTTAGTATTGTTTTATGACACAGGGTTCGATTCACCTTCTATGTAGGTGCAACATCTCAATAAAATGCATCACTATTCCCGAAAAACCTTTGACCTTTAACTTATACTTTTATTAACAAATGTTGATTTTTTACACCTTCTCGCAAAACATCTTGTTGTTTTGCCATTTATGACCACAGTGTTTATTTTATTTTCGAAATAATTGGTATATCATCTCTGTAATGGGCTTCATTACAAAGTTGATGACCTTTAACCTGGAAATAGACTTAAAATTGACTTCAAGGTAATTCATAATTTTAATTTGATAATCTGTCCGGCGTGTTTTTTTTTATTAATAAGGGATATTTATTTAATGTTTGACATGTTGCAACGTCATAAAAAGGCAATAAGTTAACGTCGTCTGACCTTGAAAGTTTATCTCATGGTCACATTACTAATTATGATTAAGCATCTTTTTTGTAAATCACTAAAATGGCAATGATTGACGCCATGGCAAACATCTTAGCAACCATGATCTACACAATATTTTTTTTTTCAAAAGAGGAATGCCTAGTGAATTCCTTGTACATAACATTAAATTTCTATGTATACGCATTTTTACTTGGTACGCTTTAATAAATACTCAACTAATGACATTTTGGAAAATGATTGTCTGTTGCTACGGCAACCTTACACTAATGATATTAAACTAAGTGCATTTTCACACCACAAAGGAAAATGAAGGTTGTATTGCAAGTATCAGGTAAATCTTAGAACTTGCGTGCTACACCCCCTATATAAAAATGTAAGGGCTTATCGAGATTAACTATTAAACTTTAATTAGCCTGACCATCTGTATATAAAATGCATACATCATCAATCTTCCTTTTTTTCTTCGGAAGCATTTCTCACGATTAATTCAACGAGTGTTTTGTGGTCATTTTTTTAAAATATGTATGAAACCATGCAAGATCATTGTGTATTGAGCATTATTTGTATATTTTTTGTAAAAAAAAATGGAAACTGTTTTAAATCATATTTGAAATACAAGATAACTTACAGTACTGTGTAATATCATTTTATCATTTTCACAATTTCTTCTTTGATTCTTTATACATTAATTTAATTTTATTTAATGTTTTATTTATTTTACAAGGATTACAAAGAACCCGAAAGCTACCAAGATGATCTCCTCAACATAAACATACAAGACAATATACATTTTCTTATTCACATACTCACATATAGTATAGTCAAATATGATCTAATACAATTTTGTACAAATAAATTGCACAAAACGTTTACTGTTTTCTTTAAATTCAAACACATTTTGTTGATCATCATAACAAAATATAAAGATTTTAACTAAATAGTTGCATTTAATTTCTTAAAAAGACATCAAGTTTACATTTTGACAGAGTAATGCTTTTACTTTGAAAGAATAATAATCTTGAATTTTTACATCGATAACACTGAATAAAAATGTGCTCAATACTTTCAGGCCTTTTAGTATTACATCTATTTCATAGCTGGGAGGGAATAGAGTTATAATTAGAGTGATAATTTAAACCACCCAAACTGAGTCTAAAACGAGTATAATTTTTTACCCCTGCCATAACAATACAAATAAATCTTTTTACTGTTACTTTCCCAAAATTATTTGCTGATTTTTCTCTATAAAAACATTTAAAGAACCTGACAATTTCTAAACAGCTGGAATCTTATTCCATTCTATAATAGTTGAAAACAAGATGATAAGAATTTTTGGTTCTAATCATAGTTGGCAAACCTTGTGTATTTTTTTCCAAAAGAAAAGCCATTTTGCACAGAATTTACATTTTAATTTGCATGCTTGCTACGTAATTCACCCATGCACAAATATATTTGACACGTACCCCTGTCACCTTTTGTTAATTTCACCCTCATTTAGAGATGCATTCATATGAAGTAATTGCCCAGCAGGGCAATTGCTGGGCAATTCGCAGTTGTGTTAAAATACAGACATCAAAACTGTGCACTGATATAAATGGGTGGTATAAATTTTATTTCTTTACAAATACCTCTTTTTGACAATTTTCATCTATGCATAACTTTTACTTACCCCAAAAAATTTACTTTTTCTATTTTAGAACCAGTGAAGCGAAACAACTTGGATTCCTTACTGGCACGTCTGATGAACATGCGGCGGCTGGAAAGCGATTCTCTTTATTCGAACCCGTCTTATGTTAGATTTGGAGCTGGACGATAGATTCAATTTAACATTTGTCTGAAATAGTATGCCCGAAAATATGTGATCTCGTAAAGTCCTCATGTCAAGTCTTTGACCAAGGACATAATAAATAGCATTCACCATACTTGGACGTTTATCACAAAGAATGTTTGAGTAAAAATATTAAAAAAAACTATTTGTACATATTGTTGTTTTATTCATTACACCTCTAGCTATCATATAGAAATAAAAAAAATAGAATTACCGAACAGAATTATCAAACAATCCCCAACCATTCTAACAATCAAATATATATATAGAATAATGGAAGTTTTGTTTTTGATACAAGAAATATTGGCGAACAATAATGGACGAGCCCCTTGTGGGCGAGTCCATTACTGGAGCCAATATTTCTTGCATCAAAAACAAAACTTCTATTATTCTTTTTATCGGTAATTAACTAAATCATTCAATAGAACAAATTTTGGAAATGAATGTTTATTTTCAACAAATCGTGAAATTGACTAGTATTGATTAGTGAAAGAATTTGTCATCCGGTAAGAGTCTCTGTAGATGTATATTTCCTTGTTTCATTGATTCTGATTGACAAAGTAGGCGTGGCCTAAAATACTTTTTGCCAATATTTTTTTCGTATTCGGACAGTAGCAAATATTGAAAAATATTTGCTTCGTGAGATCAAAGGAAACTCATACAAACTACCGATAAATAAGGGTATCAACATAGTAATACATTAACACTTTATCCACCAGTGACGTATATATCCGCTCTACTACCTAAGACTGTATTGATGTGCACCATGACCCTCCATACAATTAAATTGCAAACTTTTTGTGCGTGTCCTGTAGCCTAATGGCAAATGTCTACAGCAGTGATATGAAGTAGTTTTTAAGACCACTTTTGTAGCAATAACAGCTGTTAAAAGAGCTCCAGGAACAGAAAATCCAAAAAATCGTCAAATTTAAGGGAGGGTAGGCAACTTCAAAGATAATTTCGCTGAAGAAAAGAAGGTGAAAATGCTCAAACTTCGGTTGAATAATGTAGAAAAATGATTGAGAATAACAGACATATCACAATTTTAGGAACAATCACCCACAGAAAGAAACTGTGCCTAAATTTAGTGGAAAATAAGGAAATTGAGTGATTTTGACACTACCAGCTTTCCAAATATTTCTCTGTCATGAGCAAATCTTACGCTATTCATGTCAAAGATTCAGATTACAGGCTTAGCTACTGGCGCGAAGAAAAGCCGGTTCGGCACCACTTCCGGTTGTCTGGGACGACTTTAGTACGAAAAAAACGGCAAAAAACACCATTTTTAGGTGAGGGTGGGCTGTTACCCTCCACCCGCCCCTCCACCCCACCCCAATTGGCCTCCCATGCCGTCCTCCCCCAACTCATCATACTTGAACTTATTTCCTGTCAGCATCAACTATATTCTGCCTCATCTCATTTGCATATAATTTGCATAAATTTGCAAAGAAATGAAAATACGACTTTCTAGAAAAAAAGCTCTGGTGGACAGAGTTAAACAATAATTTTCAAAATTTGAAAATTTCCCAAAAATACTTCATATTTGCACTTCCTTCGCCCCAAAATGAGCAAAAACGATGAAAAAAGGAAAATGAAAGAATTTTTTTTTCACATTAACACTTTATCCACCAGTGACGTATATATCCGCTCTACTACCTAACACTGTATTGATGTGCACCATGGCCCTCCATACAATTAAATTGCAAACTTTTTGTGCGTGTCCTGTAGCCTAATGGCAAATGTCTACAGCAGTTATATGAAGTAGTTTTTAAGACCACTTTTGTAGCAATAACAGCTGTTAAAAGAGCTCCAGGAACAGAAAATCCAAAAAATCGTCAAATTTAAGGGAGGGTAGGCAACTTCAAAGATAATTTCGCTGAAGAAAAGAAGGTGAAAATGCTCGAACTTTGGTTGAATAATGTAGAAAAATGATTGAGAATAACAGACATATCACAATTTTAGGAACAATCACCCACAGAAAGAAACTGTGCCTAAATTTAGTGGAAAATAAGGAAATTGAGTGATTTTGACACTACCAGCTTTCCAAATATTTCTCTGTCATGAGCAAATCTTACGCTATTCATGTCAAAGATTCAGAAATGAAAGTGCAGTTCAAGGCTTAGCTACTGGCGCGAAGAAAAGCCGGTTCGACACCACTTCCGGTTGTCTGGGACGACTTTAGTACGAAAAAACGGCAAAAAAACACCATTTTTAGGTGAGGGTGGGCTGGTGATATATATATATATTATGATATATATACATTCGTAAAAATAAAATAAGGTCAAAAACGTCTTTTCGCAATACATCAGAAATTTGCAGACTTCCAATTTTATTTCTTGTATTCATAACTTGTAAATTCCTATTTATATGCAAGATTATATAAAAATGAAACAACAAACAGTTGCAATCAAACGATAATGTACTTTTTTCTACAACACTGAATTATTTTGAATATGAATTTACATTTACATAATCGGGTACAAGACCAAGAACATGAATGTTTAGTTCGTGATTTCCCATGTCCCAATCACAGAAGACTTTATCGTGCACTACCAGATGTCAGTACATGGCATAATGGTAACTATCGATATAACAGGAGAGGTAACCTTGTTGTGTTTTTTGTTTTATCTTACTGTCCCGTGTTAGTTGGAATTTGCATTTTATTATACACACACTCTATAGAGAGGGGATATACTGCATTCACCTTGTTAGAATTGTCTTTTATGGCATTTATTAAGTACCATTCAACCTACAATTTCTTAAGAAATGCCTGTACCAAGTCAGGACAATTGCTGTAGTCAATATTGCCGGTGGTTTCCACCTGAATTATCTTTTTGTCTCATGGACTACGGCTTTTGACGACTGTCTCATGGACTTCGGCTTTTGACGACTGTCTCCGCACGGACTTCGGCTTTTGACGACTATGTTCGGTAATTTGGTTATTATCCTATATACAAAATATCGTTATTGCAGTTACATTATTAAGCAGATGCTTATTTTGACAAATCATTTTTCTGCAGTGCAGATAGGAACCAAACATTTCAAAGACCAAAAAGACAAAACATATCTGTTATCTGACAAAGGGTACATAAAACCAAAACAGGCTAAACACAAACATTTGAACGTAGGATCATACTACATGTACATAGTCTATGAGATATGTATGGTTTCGGTTTAATTCCTGTTCGAATAATTGGTTTTTGAAGCGACATCGCAGAACTGAAATACTAGGCCTGGTGTGTTTGTTATTCTCTCACTTTAGCAGCAGATTCCATTATATTGAATACGCATGAGTTAAATATTACTTAGTTCACTTTCATCCCTATACAAAATGCAATATTTAGTGAAACATGGTAAAAATAACATAACCTCAAAAACGAAAAAAAAAAATAATAATAATAATAGTAAAATGATTGGAATAGGGTCGGTAAGTCTCGTTTCATTTTGGTACTTCCGGGACCAAAGCTTGTACCCGGAAGTTGCATTTTAAACAAAAACATATGACGTTTAAAGCGGGAAACGTTTTCAAATTGCAATTTTATCGTGATTTCTCGGTGTCACATGACGAGACTTACAGACCCTATAAATCTGAGTTCTTGAACTTACTTTGATGCATAAGCAAAACTCGTTGCTGAAGGTCTCATTGTGACATCATGATGAAGCAGAATAACAAACTCGTTGTTCTATTGCTTGTTGTTAAGAAAAAAAGGGAAACGGGGAATGTGTCAAAGAGACACAAAAGAGAGTTATCCTGTATTTATAAGGACATTGTCTCAAGTAAATTAACTGTCTATCCTTTCGTTGGTGATTTAAGACTAGAATTTGTCTCTCCTGCAGTGTGCAGTCTTTAAAAAAATTCCGTGCGAGAGAAACCTGCTCTCTATATGTTTAAATTGTGGTACACTTGTTATTGAGAGAAACCTCACATGGATACACATTCAAACTGTCAAATTTTTTGCACTTTATTTTTGTAATTCTTAATTTTATTACGACAATTCAGTTTATTATAGTGCCCATATTTCACTATTGAATAATACAAAGTTTTCTTACAATTGACTCGCTGAGTGCCTTGTGGTTGTTTATATATTGTGGTTATCTTGTATGAGTCTTTTTTGTCTGGCAACAGATGACAGTTGTTGTAGAAACACTTTGCAAGTTAATTCTATGTTTGTTGATGTTCCTATCCATAGCAAAAAGAACTTGAAAGTACTGTTGCTCAATATTTAGCAATGAAATCCGATTAAATAAGTGTTAGGGGCCGTCTATGAGGTATGAGCAAAGCTCATTGTTGAATACCTCAGAGTAATTTCAAGGTGAAGAACATCTATAAAAGCGTTGTTCATTTGCTAGGCGATGCAATGCATTTGTAGAGACTTTGTCTCATGTGCATTTACTCCACAATCTTTCATTGTTCATCCAGAGGTAAATCTCTACATTGTCATCTTCGACTTATACTGATAACTAAAATCCTTTTGAAAATATTTATTTGGATATTTCAAATTTCAATAAAACTGTGATTTACCTTAACATAAGTAGTTTCCTTTTCACTGTTTCACGGTAAATAGAACTTCTGCATGACAATCAAAATTTTATAAATCTTTAAATAAAGAATGTCTGTATATTCTTAATCAAAGTACCGAAAAAACAGCAGTATCCGTATGTCCATATTTGACAATGCCTTCAAACATTCATTTTTGTATACTTTTGTTCATTTTGATTGTTATTTTCAAATATTATCAATTAGAAACACATTGATACAATCAAGAAAGAATTCAGGCACTGGAAGTAGTCTCAAACAATTCTTAATGGCCATCCGCAGATACCCCAAACGAAAACTGACCAGCTAAGCGAGTTGTAAAAACACTTTGCTAGTTAATTATATATTTTTTGACGATATCGCATCCATTGAAAAAGACCTTGAAAGTAGCGTTGTTCGACATTTAGCATGAAATCCGCTCAAACCGGTGCTAGGGCCGTCTTGAACGTACTAGCTCATAGTTGAAGACCTCACGGTAACTTCAAATTGAAGAACAACAATAACAACGTTGTTTCTTTGATAGATGTTGCCATATATTTGTACAGAATTTGTCTCAAGTTCATTTACAGAGAAAAATGTACACATTGTCATCTTCTGTTTTGATTTATTCCGAAATACGAATGCATTCGAATATCGAATATCTAAATTATTGTGACTTTCTTAAACATAAGAAGTTTCCTTGTCATTGTTGGTAAATAGAACTTCTTCATGACAATCGAAATTTAATTTATTTTTAGATTAGGAATCTCCAGTTACTTCTGAAACACCATTTGACAAAAACTGCAAACATCCAACTTTTGTTTTTGTTCATTTTGCTTGTTTTTTCGTTTTTGTTTTGTTAAATATAATCTATCAAAAATACATTCAAACAATTAAAAAAGGATTCAGAAACTGAAATTGTCTCAAACTGTCTTTTTGGGCGTCCGTAGAAACCCCAAACGACAACTGAGCAACTAAAAGATTTTTCTTTTAAATTTAAATTGCAGTGCAGCAATTGCAATTTATACATCATCACTTTCCGATCCATCAATTATTAACCTTTATTTTGTACAAAAACAGGACAACAATAAACACCTAAAATGGCTGGGAACTACAATCACATGCGACAATTCACAAGCGAACTGCACTATAAAAGCAATAATGAAGACAAGAGACAAACATAAATAACAATAGGAACTCAATAGGATAGCCGGACTTGGTACCGACACTAGCAAAATCCGGTGGTGAGGTTAAACCGGTTTATGGGTACCCAAACCTCCCCTTTCTCTCTCCGGTTTCCCTATAGTATAATAAACATGCGAATAAAACCCAATACAAGACTTCTAACTCAATACCCATTATCTTGGAAAAGAAAAGCATATGACAAAACATAATTCAGAAAGATGGTTCGAAGAGTGTTTTCCGCTTAACTGTCGGCTAGCTCAAAAACCCAAGTCTGCTCATAAAACACTGTCGCACTACGGAAGAAAAATCAAACTCAAAACTCCCCGAAAGGTTTGGTAAAGAGTCGTCATGTATTTCAGTAGACATGGGTAGTATCAGTGAGAGGCCAGTATATATGTAAAGTCCTCGGGTCACTGAAATCAAAAGCCAATTTAACGGATTTAACCTTAAAAATACTAAGGCTTCATTCCGTGTATGGCACTCGGTAGATGTCCTTGGTACTGGATTTGGCTTACTATTTCGATATTTTTGGAAATGAGTACTTCTTGTTTTACTACTTTGGATTATGGCTTTCCACATTATTTGGTTTTAATGCTGCTGATGAGAGGTTACTCCTTGAAACACGTGTACAGCATATCGAAATTTACCGTTTTTATGCAACTTCGGTATTTTTTGTATTTTGTTCAGAAAATTTCGTCGAAATCCACTATTACGCACGGAATGTAAGTTACATCCCAGTTTTTTTTTTTTTTGTATTTATTCGTTCATTTTTATCAGACATTCTAATGTGTCTCTTCATGTTTTATTCACATTTAATAACAAGACTTTGTGGCAATTGGCATTACAACAAAATCTAGTAGTCTAGAAGGTTTGTATTGGCCTGCTCAATATCAACGTGGTCAAAAATTGATACGTAGTATCAAAACGTGGTCAAAAATTGATACGTACTAAAACGTACTAAACCGGAGTAAAAACGTCCTGGCGACAGATTTACTAAAGGTCGTAAGTTTTGTCGTAAGTTTTAGAATATTTGTCTTACGACTTACGATTTACGATATCTTAGTAAAACGGTCGCCTGAAGCGTAATGAAACCGTAGCTGGTACGTAGTGAAACGTGGCATAGAGTTGTGAATACGTTTTACTAAGTTTAGGTTCCGCTACGTTTGATTACGTTTTATCATGTTTTAGTCTACGCATTACTACGATTCCTCAGGGTTTACTAGGTATTGTCACGTATTGCTGCGCTTTGCTACGTTTTAAAGTAGAGTATAAATTACAATATTTTCACCCTTTTTCTACTTTCTATTTTTGTTTTACTTCCCACATATTTTCACATAATAGTGACTTTTTACAGTATTTTGAATTTTATTAAACTTATGCCACCACTGCCATTTTGTTTATATATGAGAGGACGTTGCATAAAATCATAAAACTTTTATCCAATCATTTACAAGGTCTCTTAACGAAGAAACCATTTTTATTGTCATGTAAAGTGGTGTGCGTATGTTTTCTGAATTTAATCGAGCCGAATTATTTGTCTTACGTTTTATGCCATTCCGGAGAACCTGATGTCACTCTGATCAAGTTTTGCAAGTTACACTGTTAGTGCTTTAGTTTTGAGTGTTGTATTTGTAGTGTTTGTGTGTTTTGTGGGTTTTTGTGGGTGTGTAGTGTCTTAAGTCTTCGTCGTTTGGTGTTCTCGTTTTTGCCTTGTCTCTAGACTTTGAATTATGTAATAATTTGGTCTTTGTTCATTCGGTAATCTACTGCCGTTGTTCAGTATCAACTTCCCATCACACCATATATATAGAACAGTGGATAATTTAACAATACGAAAAAAGACATTGGTTTTTCCTGCATTCGACTAAAGGTGAGGCTTATTAAATTTGAAAATGTCATTAGGATTTCTTGGATTTTAAGCAATATTACTATTTAATATATTTTGCCCCATTACAACCAAGTAAGTTTTGTCAAATCACAACTTTTTAACCCGTTTTTTCAGTAATTTACATTTTCATTATAACAAAACATCTCGAGGTGAAAAATTGGCTCTATTTAGTCTAAGTATATGATAAAGAAGGTTACTTCACACTCTTCACATGTAACAGGATCATTTTTGTGCTGATTTATATCGATCTTGCTTAAATAGCTCCCAACAAACCGATAACTCCATCAGTTGAAACTCGTCATGACTAGTTTAGTAATATGCAGAAAATATATAACATCAATGTAACTTAATTTAAGATACTGTTGGTAATATTATACAATACAGTAGACATTCAAAAGCATATAAAACATTCAAAAACATATATAAAGATCAAGCAATGGCAGTTTATAAAGCTGCTTTAGTAGAGGACCACGAGCCAAATAGCTGGGAATACGATCACAAAACATGGCAATATATATTGTGTGTTACATTTGACATTATAAGGGATCTGTATTATGTCTGGCTTTGACAGTTTAGTTTCATGACTGATTATCATTTGAAAAGTACTTGAAAACGGTATTTCTCAAGCTTTTTATAAAAAGAAATAATGCTTTATATAGATACTTTTAAGAATGTTTTGCACCCTATAAATATCATTCTGTGTATCAGACATTGAACACGTGCATTTACTCCATATCCTTTCATTGTTTACTATTGAAAGCGAAAGTTGTTTAAATGATTAAAAGTTAATCTTCTAACGGGCTCACTCGATACTGGCCGAAATCAAGTCCGTATCAAAAACAAAGTGTCCCTTATTCCATATCTACCTGGTACGTAGTGATACGTAGTAGCAACGTAATAAACCGTAGTAAAACGTACTGAGACCTACCATAAACGTAGCAGACCGTAGTTTAAACGTAGCGACCCCTATTAATGCCTATTAAAACGTAGTTTATATGTGGCGAAACGTAATAAAACCTGGATACTTCATATCAAATAATACGTAGCAAAACCGCGTAAAACGTAAGAAAACGTACCAAATCGTAGCATATGCCTGGTAAAACGTAGACACCGTAAAAAAATTACAAAAAATGACAGCAACGTGGCCATTTAAAACGTAGTATAACGTGGCTCTTGAAACGTGGCAGTGTGACTGGAATTATCCACTTAAAAGCTTAATAATTTTTTTGCCTTGTGACCCCTTATTTTTTCCCTTAATTTTATTTCCTACATCTTTTTAAGCATTCTGACAGAATGTTATTCAATTGATGTTATTTTGTCACATTCGTTATGAGATAAACATTGCTCATGTTAAACCCGTATGAAAAATGCAGAGGAGATCAGTTTCCTGCTAGTTTTTGAAATATTCGTATCTCAAAACTTACATGGGTAACCTATCAATTTTTCTGGCTGGAATTACTTCTTCTTCAATTTTCTAACAAAAAAATCACATTTAATGGAAATCCTTGTTATTTTAGAATTGACAGCGAACATCATTAGCAGCTAAATGTATTATAATGTCCTCTATGCAACGACCTCATTCATTCCTCGGAAATTTTATTTTGCGAAGTTTACCGTTGCATAATGGATATTCTAGTACATTTTTCAACTTTTGTAAAAAAAATTTACTTGATACAATACTTCAGATACGATAAACAAAATTTAGTATAAAAATGCTTGAACTAGATTTTGTCAATTGAATACTGTTGTTTCATAAAGATGTTGAAATTATGCTTGTGATGATATACTGGTTAATTTGTTAATGAAAAAAAATATTATCCTGCCTTTCCAGATATTAGAAAAAAATATCTTTGCGAGATAATTTCAAGCTAACTGAAACGTTGCAAAATGGTGTAACCTGCTTGCTATCAACATCCTTTCTACACTCTTTTGCTTAAGTTTATGATTGCATATTCTAGATGATAAGCTACTTACATTAAGGTATTAGTAATAATTATTTTATTTCTGGATCAAAGACCAAACTGAGTAGACTTTTGAATATAACTTTACCTTATAGTGATGATCTGAATAATTAATGATAAGTTACGAACTGTTGTCGTAGAAATACACCAGCCAATTTTTTAAAGATTTTCTTTCCTTGAAAAGAAAGTTAAATGACATTTAAAAAACAAACAGCTAGTGCTGAGATACACATGTCAAATAATGAAACAAATGTCAAAGTTAAAATTATTCTCTTCAAACAATTGCTTGACAACATTAATTTATTTAATATCTTTACCATAAATGATACATCGCTGTGGATAAAATATTCGAAGAGAACATTTTTCACAAAAATCGACAAGGCTTTTTGAAGATAAAGGTGATTAAAGAAAACATGTTTTTGTCTAGATCTACTATAGGACTTTGGTCTTAATGTTGCCAATACCACCAACCTTGTTTACATATTAACCTTTTAATCTGAACTGTTGGTAATAACAATGTGTTACCGACACGTTACGTGTCAATATTTATTCAAATCATTGACATTAGTCGATTTATAATCAATCTACACTGATCTGAGTAGGATCACCACAGCAATCTCACCCCAGTTAGAACAAAAGATTTTTAACTTTTTATTTTGTTTTGTCAAGGCCAAATTTTGAGAACTGTTCAGTTCTTTGAACTTAGTAAAATGTTATGTTTTAATATCAAGACTTTAAAACGTTGAAAAATAACATCGTCTCTACTGGATTCGAACCAGGATCTTTAAATTTGCCAGACTTCTATCTTTTTTTATTAATAGAATATTTATTCAGAGATGTATACAATAAAAATGCATCGGCTAGTCTTCGATGTGGTTGTTCATGATTCTCCAACATTTGGTAATTAGGGGCAATTAAGGTTGGGGATTAAGGGGCCTACAACGGGAGTGATAATTGACTATTCACTTGTAATTTACCTGTTGATTTATTAAAAGAATTGCAAATGATATTGGAAAAAATGAAACTTCTTGAAATAAATGGAAACAAATAAAAAATAAAATTTATTTTTATTTATTTATTTATTTACTTATTTATTTATTTCTGATTTTTTAAATATAAATATTTAAGATTTACACGTAAAACAAAGTAAACTAAAAGTTTGTATGATATAGATTTTTTTTGAAAGTAATAAAGTTATTTTTCGTAGATCAAGTTCTCAAAGAACATTTCAAAGATATATAATGAAAATAAATGTTACATATATCCAAGAACGCTTTTCAAAAATCTAAACCATAAAATCGGCGCTAATTGGAAGGAACAAGCTCAGGTATTAAATTTGGTTGTGACTTTTTAAATGAGCTCGACCACGCTCATTTCTATATACAAAGTAAGCTTGTAATGTTCCAAGCTTACATAACAAAATGAACATCGTTCACAACTACTTTATAAGAAAGCGTTATTTGGAGACAAGCTTCTTTTTCAATTTTAAAAATTCTTGATAAAATACAGTTACAAGCTCTACGCATTTGTGCAGGTGCCATGAAAAGTACTTCTTTAAAATCTTTGCAGGTAGATTTAGGTGACCCCCCCTATGATGTTCGCAGAACTTCCTTAATTAGTAAATCTTATTTAAATTTAAATAGTTTTGACGATACTCACCCTACTAAACGTCAAGTTCAAGATACTTTATTTTTTATTTTTATGCAGAAAATGTAAAAAAATACACCTTTTTCGATTGTAGCTAAAGAAACTCTTTCTAATAATAATATTGATATTGACTCAGTTTTTAATAGTAAAGAAAGTCCATTACCCCCATGGCATATACAGAAACCAAACGTTAGCACCCAGTTGACTGATATCATATGTAAAAAAGATCTCCCACCCCTCATTAAAAGTGAAGCAAATCTAATGTTAGATTCAAAATATAAAAATTGTCTACAAATTTTTACAGATGGGTCTAAAGACCCTGGAGGTAGCAGTGCATGTGCATTTGTTATTCCTGAACTCAAAGTCAGGAAAGGTTTTAAATTGTCAGCGTACGCCTCAATATTTATTTGTGAGCTTTACGCTATTTTAATGTGTTTAGATTGGTAAATGGATTTTAAACCGTTTAACACAGTTATATTTGTAGATTCACTTTCAGCCCTTCAAGCTCTAAAGGGATCAGTTTTTAAAGTAAAAAATCATATTATATATGATATCCATTTTAAATTACAGTCACTTCGACAATTAGGTTGCAGTTGCAGTTTGAATGGATTCCTAGTCATGTAGGCATTTATATGGTAACGAAATGGCAGACTTAGAGGCTAAAAATGCCTTAAAACTTACCAGTATTAACTTCGTTCCTTTATATAAAAATGATATCAAAACTTTGTGTAAATCTTTAATGAAAACTATTTGGCAGAACAAATGGGACTGCTCTAAAACTTCAAATTTATATAAAATAAATGATAAGGTGGATCTACGTATTAGCATACCACGCTTAACTAGACCTAAGGAAATATTACTATTTAAACTTAGAAATGGCTTCATTGGTTTGAATCAACATCTATTTAAAATAGGAATTTCAGACTCAATACATTGTAATCTTTGTAAACAAGATGAAACTGTTGAACATTTTATACTGTATTGTAAAAAATATAAACAGGAAAGGGATAATATGTTCGAAGCTTTACGCTGTTTAGGTGTAACTGATTTTAGTCTTAAAAACCTGTTGAGCGGTTATAATTTTAACCCAGTTTATCAATTTGTCATCTCTACCAAGAGACTGTCTATAACTTAAATAATACATCGTTTCTCCATGTTATTTTACCTTTTAACTAAATAACAAAGAGGGTATACCTATATTAGGATGAGCCTTGATGACTCGCCCTCCCAAAAACAAAACACAAAAAATAAATTACTTATTTGTTTTTAACTTTTAAATAACGTGTGTCTTCGATTAAAAATAACCAACAATTTCTCTGTTATCGTTTTTACCTTTTAACAAAATAATCAAGAGGGTATTCCTATATTAGGAAGAAAAGTATTTTTCTGCCCTCCCAAAAATAAAATCTTCTCTAAAGTACGTAATCTACCTTCGATTTACTCGATATACACGGAAAATATGGGATATCTATATACAACAGGGAAAATAAATCGCTACACAACTTAATCAATTAAATTTGAAATTCTGTCTTCTAACCATGTGCTGCTGGTTGACAAGAAACAAATTAAATCTTTCTTTTCTTAAACAAAAACAATTTTAGTCATTTAGAACCATAATATATTCATATTTCAATATACACCACTAGCTAATTTCCGAAAATGTCCATCAACTCAGTTATCGGAATACTACTGACCATTCTGTAACATGCCGATCATAAATTGGAAAAAGTTAACTCATTTGTCACAGTTTTTAATTGTATAAAAGTTTGTTTCATGTAAGAATCGACTCTATTTAATCAGTTAATACTAATCCTTACCGGGGTTAGGTTGATACATGAATATTGATTTTGGTTGTAACTTTGTAAACTGTTACAGATGAGTGACTTACAGACTTTGTACATGCAGATGTATTTTTGTGGTTTCTGTCTGTACAATAATAGTTTTTTAATAAACTATACTATCGGCCTAAGGGTAATGTTCGGACTATCGAATTGTAAGCCTCAAGGGAATTATTTTATCAGAGTAAGTATTTGGGGGGCTGGACAGTGTGGGCAGTCTGGGACAAAATTTCTTGCCCCGGTCAATTCACACTGAACACTCCCCCATCTCTTAATCTGACTGACCCCTTTTAACTACACTTAATTCTTGATATTTGGTAAAAAAATTTCCCCTTATATTTACAATATTTTATTCCAAAATTTAGACTATATTTTGAGGCTTCGATTCGAGAAGAAGGCATTCCCTACTCTCAGCAGTCAGTACCTTTTGCATATCCTATTACTCTACAAATATTCTCTCACAGTACATCCACATCGTTCAACCTAAATTTCATATACATGCATTAAAACTCACAACACTGGATAAACATATATACACATATAGCAACACTTTCTAAAACAGAAAACATATTAAAAAGGGCGCAATTTCCATTTTTGGAAAGTCGCCGGCAAAATTCAATATACAGACATGCAGACAACTTCAAATTGTTAAATCTAAATTAATTTCTGTTTAAAGTTTTAAAAGATGCACCGCCTTAAGGACAAATTTTTGCTAAACTTCATTTTTTTTATGAAGTTTACTTCATACTGAAATTTCAATTAGACCCAGTTCCCGCATAAACAAAAGATAAAAAAAACTTATTACTAGATTCTATATACTCTATAAAAATAAAAAGTTCTGAAAATAAATCTTCACTCTCTCGGAAACTTTTTTCATACAGGAAATGGCTTTGCTGAAGACAGAAACAATTTGGATTCCTTTCTCCGACATTTATATCAACAAATCTCACCACAAACATTAAAAAGATAAGTTAAATGTCCATAGTAGTTTCAGAGTCAACAAAAGGACACCGTGTAATTATGCTATAAATAATTACACAATTGTTGGTACTTAGGGCGCAATACCCTTTATGGGTAGTCGCCCACCAACCCCCATAGACATAGACATAGAAAACTTCATTATCAAGTAAGAAACCACAATGGCAAATTCTATGCTAGCAGTAAACTTTGTACCAAATAAATTCGGCAGAGTAAGGTTAGAATGACCAGAGGTGACAGGCGATACTGGAAATGTATTGTTCCACTGTGTACATCAACACTAAATACCCATTTTAACAACGTTACTAAACTTGGAAACAACCATTCACATGCACCTAACACAGCAAGAGTAAAAGCAGAGACAGTCCTGAACACAATAAAACAACGCAGCATCAAGGAGACAACACCAATACCAAACATGTACGAAGAAGAAACTGCGTTCTGCAGAATACATAAAACCAACCCAGACCATGACGACGTAATAGCAGAACTACCAACATTCTATGAATCACGTATGACTATGTACAGGGCAAGAAACAAAGAAATGCCAAAACTACCATTTACCCGTACAGACATCCAACTAGACGCCAAATGGACACAAACTCTTGCTAATGAAAGATTTCTCATAGCAAACGATGGAAACGCAGAGAAAATGCTCATATTTTCAACTATACCAAACCTCAACAACCTGGTAGACGCTGACATCATTTATGGAGATGGTACATTCTACATTTCACCAAACCAGTTCACACAACTTAAAACACTGCATGCATCAGTAGACAACGTAATGTACCAACTTGCCTTCTCTCTTCTTCCCGAGAAAAGCGAGCAGATTTACACCAGACTCTTCACCCTTCTGAAAACAGCCTGCCTTCAACGTGGACTTCAACTTCAACCAAACATCTTCTTCACCGACTTCGAGACTACTACCCGTAGACTGCTCTTAGGGCTTTTCCGAACGTAACTCTCAAAAGCTGCTAATTCCATTACACCCAGTGCATATGGAGAAAAACCGAGAAACTTAGACTAGCCAAAGCCTACAAGGACCACAACGATATCCGACTTTTAACCAGACGAGCATCTATACCATCTGATATAGTAGAAGACGCCGAAGACATCAGCATCGACACTACAGCATTTGCAGATTATGTAACAGAATACTGGGTAGAGGGCCAAGACCGAGACCAATGGAACCACTTCAACAATGAAGGACCCCGAACAAACAACCACTTGGAGGGATGGCATAGTAAACTCAAGAAACACGTCCGACATGCACACCCAAATATATTCCAACTAATCGACATTCTACAGAATACACAGGCCAACACAGAAGCCAACCAAATCCAAGTTGCAGCCGGCGCCGCCACTCGACCAAAACAGAAGAAATACCGACAAATCGATGACAGACTACACTAAAAGACCGATTCTTACACCAACAGCTGACAGTGCAAGACTACGCAGACCAGGCATCCTTCTGTATTCGAATGTATTCGTCAGTGACTTCAGTGTTTCAATTCTTTGAAACTTTTATTTGGTAACTTTGTATAGAAACTTTTGTAAAATTGTATTATTTGTCAGACACTGCTTTCATAACTTGAATTACATCGAATTATATATCATTTTTATTGTCATGTTAAACTATTAGCGTCATCGAACAGTCACGTGACTAAAGTGGCTACCTGTGGATCGTCGTATTTTGTACAAAGAAATATAACGATAGATTGTAAAAAATAGAAAATACCAAGATTTAGAATTGCGTTCTTTAAAATGTACAACTATGTGCTTATTCTTCATAAATTTCTCTTTCTTTCGGTATAATATTTATGAGAATTTGAAGAGGTTTAGTCTCGTCAAAACTGATTCTTAAATTTCAAATATTTTCACAAGTATTCCCTATTTAAGGCATTGTAAATATCGTATTTTCTGTGAAGTATCCCCTTTTTAGAACTGAATTGCGAGAGAACTAATACACTTTTCTAATTTGTACAACTATGTGGTGAAAATAGATAAAATATGCTATCCGTCGGTGTAATTCTTTTCACTTAAGATAAAGATCTTATCTGGTCAAAATCTATTTGAAAATCGTCATTTTCACTGATTCTACACCAGACAACTGGCAATATGGCGACTGCTAGATTGTGATGACCCAACAACATTAATTGTGATTCATATTATTTTGTTTGTCAATATATTAGAATACACTTACTTTTAAAAATGAACAATTTATTATTGTTTAAATTACAAAGTAAAAAAAAATCTAAAAAAAAAAAGTCAATTTTGAATAGAGCAGACTGTTAATGGTTCAATTATTTTATTACCCTTGACAGCCATCCCTGATGTTGATTGGAATTGATTGTGGCAATAAACAATTTTCACCTGTGATACCTGTGGCTAAATTACGTAAGAAATGACCGTAAGAAAGGTAAACGGACAGAAAGTCACAGGACAAAAAGTCACAGGACAGGAAGTATGCATCACGTGTGTAACAAATTTGTGTGTTGTGTAGTCAACGACTATGATAAATTGTACCGGTATTTTGAAGCAAGGACGTTTACAAGTCATTCGCTTATTTTTTTACACGAAGTCCCATTTATCATCCTAAAATAATGTTTTATATAGTTAATTCTTTTATTTGTTACATTTTATTAACCTAAGGTAACATTTAAAATAGTTTTCAAAATATATAATACCATGACAATCGCTATCGTTTACTCGTTAAATAATACACAGGTACCAGTACGATTCACGTTAACCAGTTCGCATCTGACTGACAGAGTTACATTTCCTTAAAAAGTCCATAATAGTTTAGTATGCATGTTAAACTATTAGCGTCATCGACCAGTCACGTAACTAAAGTGGCTACCTGTGGATTGTGGTATTTTGTACATAGAAATATAACGATAGATTGTAAAAAATAGAAAATACCAAGATTTAGAATTGCGTTCTTTAAAATGTACAATTATATGCTTATTCTACATAAATTTCTCTTTCTTTCGGTATAATTTTTATGAGAATCGGAAGAGGTGTAGTCTCGTCAAAATTGATTCTAAAATTTCAAATATTTTCACAAGTATTCCCTATATAAGGCATTGTTAATGTCGTATTTTCTGTGAAGTACCCCCTTTTTAGAACTGAATTGCGAGAGAACTACTACACTTTTCTAATTTGTACAACTATGTGATGAAGTAGATAAAATAGGCTATCCGTCGGTGTAATTCTTTTCACTTAAGATAAAGATCTTATCTCGTCAAAATCGATTTGAAAATCGTGATTTTCACTGATTCTACACTAGAAAACAGGCAATATGGCGACAGCTAGATTGTGATCATGACCCAACAACATTATATTTTGTTTGTCAATATTTTAAAATACAACTACTTTTAAAATGAACAATTTATTATTGTTTAAATTACAAAAAAAAAAAAAATCTAAAAAAATCAATTTTGAATAGAGCAGACTGTTTATGGTTCAATCATTTTATGACCCTTTGACAGCCACCCCTGATGTTGATTGTGGCAATAAACAATTTTCACCTGTGATACCTGTGGCAAAATTACGTAAGAAATGACCTGATGGTGATGTATGCATCACGTGTGTAACAAATTTGTGTGTTGTGTAGTCAACGACTATGATAAATTGTATTTTGAAGCAAGGACGTATACAAGTCCTTGTTTGAAGCATTCGCTTATTTTTGTTACATGTAGTCCCAATTATCATTGTATAAAAATGCTTTATTTAGATTATTCTTTTATTTGTTACATTTTATTAACCTAAGGTAACATTTAAAAATGTTTCAAAATATATAAATGATATAATATACCATGACAATCACTATCGTTTACTCGTTAAATAATACACAGGTACCAGTTCAGTTCACGTTAACCAGATCGCATCTGACTGACAGAGTTACATTTCCTTAAAAAGTCCGTAATAGTTTAGTATGATTGTATAAAATACTTTTCTTTCTTGTGCTACAATTTATGTGATATCATATAGTGCTGTCATATCTTGTTATACATTGTTTTGTATGTAGTAAAATAAATAAATTGCACATTCTTGTTGTTTAATGAGAACTGCCGATATGAATGAAATAGAGACAGAGCTACATTTCATTAAAAGAACGAGAATAACAGAAAGCAAAAAACAAATAAAGCGAATAAGGAACAAAAAATAACAATAACAACAACAAAAAAGATACAAAAACAAAAACAATACACACACACTAAATATTATCAAAGGTACTCTATATAAATCATTTATTTTGTGTCTTTCTCGTACGGTACAAAATTCGAGGGGTTAATGCCAGAAGGTCGTAAGTGCATATTTCATCAATTTTCACTTTTTCACATATTCTTATAAAAGAATTCAAAAGCTATATTTTAGTCCAAAAACGAACACTCTTGCTATAGTAATAATGACGATATTCAATTAAGTTCATAACTCTTAAGTACCAAAATCTGCCATAAATGATTCAATAAAGTCGTAAATGCACTTATGACTTTAGGGATGGAGATACATCCACATTGTCCATTTATGCAGAACCTAAATTCACAGTAACCTTGGTATTTTGTTATTAGTTATTACTTAAGAGCACTTAAGACTTTTGTCACTAGCATTTATGTTCTATGTGTTTGTATCATAAGTAATTTGTAGCGCATAAAACATTAAACACACCGATAAAACCAATAAATTGACAATAAGATTCATCGGTGACCCTCCATGAAAACTAGCAAACCTCCAAAGTCCAGAAAAATTTCTTAGTTGAGAAAAAAATATAGATCAGAGACTTGGAAGAAAAATACAAAGAAAGCTAAATGCTTGGTAGGGAGTATGCAAAATACAGCAAATTGACAGCTGAAAATGTTCTTAACGAATTGCGGAGGTGAAATAACTAAATACCAAAGTTACTGAAAGTGAGGAAATAGATAACGATTATTTGAAATTTTGAGACTACAAACGACGGAGAGATTTAAAATATAGCTCCTTGACAAAACACAACCCCCCCCTGAATCAAGGTTTATGAAAGGGTACAAAAAATGTTCAAGCGCCTTTGTATTTATCCCCCCCCCCCCCCCCCCGATTAGCGAAAGCGGGGGGATTATGTAATGCAGTCCGTCCGTATGTACGTACGTACGTATGTGTGTAGTGCTCCCCGATAGCTCTGGAACTATAAGAGGTAGAAATTTGAAACTTGACACCATACTAGAGTCCGTAGAAAGTCTCCCCGTGCTTGAGATGTATGCTCTTATAATATTACAGTTATGGCGTGTTTGTACGTGTGAGAATTTCTCATACGTTTACTACTTCATTTATTTATTCAATTTGGCTGTTCAATATTTTCATTGTTTTTACTAAAATGTTATAATCTGTACACACGACTATTTTTGCCCTTTCAACCAAAGTTACACTGCAAGGTTTGCCTACATCTATTTCGATGCGCCCCGTGTTGTCTATCGATGTTGTTTTTGTCTTTATTTTGTCTTTCGTCGAGCTACTTAATGACAAATATTTGTAGGCATACATTGCCCGATTTTACTTCTTTTTTTTTTTTCTCATTGACCGCTCCCGACATGTGTTGCTTTAATGACATACTTTAGCTGCGATCAGTGTTGCTCAACATTTTTATTCTCTTCTTGTAACCCTGGTGCTTTCAGCTGGATAACCCTGAGCATCGCCCAAGTTGGCACTCCATGGCGGGTGGGGAGCAAGGGAGTGACCTTGATATAATTTTTGTCAAGAATACCGCTTAAGTGCACGCTAGGGGCCTTCTTGATCTCGCTTGAGGGGGTGAATATTGTTCACCTCTAGTTGAAGACCTTCAGGCGACATCAAGATGTAGACAGGAATAAAAGGCCTGTCCTTCATAAACTGGAGTTTTCTATGTATCGTGTGCGTTTTTGTCACATGTACATTCACTCCATATCCTTTCATTTTTCCTAGAGTATGATCTGCACTAGTGCGCTAGGGGTTCGGAGTTTCTGTCAAACGCCCTAGGGGCAAATTATAGACGAAAACGAATTTTCACGATATTCAATAATCGGAGAAAGTTGAAACCCGGGAATCGACTCACATATTATGTGGAAACTTCACAGAGGGCGTCGGAATTTTCGTATGACCCCTCAGGGCATGGCCTCTAGGGTGTCCAAAAAAACGAAAAAAAAAACGATTCAGCTAGAACTACCAAATTTTGCATATCTGTACCAATAACAAATCCAAAATGACCGCCATCGGGGAACATTGTTTTAACGCAGGACCCTATGGGAAATGCTGTGAACTGTTAATTCTTTAAAACAAATGTATGATTTTAGTACTCATAATAGATTCAAGATGGCCACAATAGCAGATCAGAGATTTCACATTGGACCTCATGAGAAAATGTTGTAAATTGCTATTTCTTGAAAGTTGATATTATTTAGATGGCCATCTACAAAATGTTGTATATCGGTACCAATCAGTTATCTAAAATGGTTGCAGCCATGAAGGACAGTTTAACATAAACCTGTATGGGGAAATGTTTTTAAATTGTTACTCCTTGAAAACCACTTCAAACATCAAATTGATATTAAATAGGCAATTTAAGATGACTGTGATCTATGACTGACTTCAGATTAATTGTTAAAACATGTGGAAAATCTCATTTGATCAGTAGCCACCAGATGAGCGATATGAACAGAAAAACTATAACAGATAGAAGTCAACTTTTATTAAATTTCAAAAATGTTCAGCATGGCAAGCTCTACTCACATGGAAATTTTGAAGATAATCTAAATACACGTGCAGTAGTTATTGTCCTTTATCTGACTGATTGATTGATTGATTATGGGTTCTGTCAAATTTTCTTAATTTTATATATTTTGTCCATATTCAAAAATCTTTTCCTCTGAAACTGCCAGGCAAATTGTAACCAAACACTGCCAGAAGCATCACCAGAGTATGCATTCGATTAGTCGGAATACCGAACAACATGGCCGCTGTTTAAGTTTTTGCAAATAAGTCAAAAACCGTTACAGATACCCAAAAATCTAATGAGCATGTCAAGATCTAACGCCCTGCAACTTTGAAGAAAAATTCGAAAAGCCGTCTATCAGTTTTTGTCCTTTTTCCATAAAATCTTCATTTTTTTTAATATATCTTATTTTTATTTGAAAAACTATAACAGATAGATGTCAACGTTTTATTTCAAAAATGTTAACCATACCAAGATCTACCCATATGGGAATTTTGAAGAAAATCTAAATACCAATGAAGGAGTTATTGTCCTTTATTTGTCAAATTTTCGTTATTTTAAACATTTTGTCCTATATTGCAAAAATGTTTCGAGATAGAGGTTAAGTTTAAATGGCAAAAGTGTTCAGCTTATCAAGAACTACAATTTCTACATATGTTCAACATGAAAAAGGAAGAAAATGGGGTAAATGTCAAAGAGACAACATCCCACCAGGTAGGCGATACAGGCTCACATGAGAGCCTCTGGTTTAGTACATTAAGACTGATGTATTAAATCCCGGAGTACTGACTACAGCCTATCATGTGGAAAAGTAGTATAGGGTGTAGAAAAATCAAATGTTTGACACCGTTGCAGTAGCTGAGTTTAGTTGAAAATAGGTATTCTAAGTCTTTATGAGTTTTTTGAAAATCCACATCTGATTCACTCGACTTGTTGAGTTTACTTTATCACTATATATCTTTAGGCCATCTTTGAATGCAGAAAGGAGCTCAAAGAGGTATTTTCTTGTGCATTTGGCAGCCCCAGCAGTGTTTCAACCCTTTCCTTCTCTCTCTTAGCCCATTGTTTGGTATTTTCCTCAACTGCGTCAATCAATATTTTAAAGTTAAGTTTCCAATTGATGGTTTGGGGCTCACGATATTTTGGACCTTTCTGAAGGGATCACGTAGTTTCTCATTGTTTATCATGTTGAGGTCCCAAGTTATAACGTCACCAACAGGAACGGACATAAAATGGGAAGAGAAACAAGAGCAATCAGATGGCTTTGATGTATCACATAGAAGATGGATGCTAGCGTGGATCATATTTCAACTGTGGCCCTTATGGGAAAGCATTCAAAGATCTTCTCCTCTGAAACAACAGAGCCATGCAACTGGATCCAAACTTGCTCACAATAGTTCTTTGGTGGTATGTCTTGTAAGTCTGCACTTCATCCAAGATGGCTGCCAACAGGGAACTTTGTTTAACATTGTACCCTTTTGGATAACATTCAAATATCGTTTAATAGGAAACAACTGAGCCAATTGGAACAAAAGTTGGTCACAATAGTCTTTAGTTTGCCCCTTTGAAATATTCGTGCGGCAAGTCCGCATCACATCCAAGATGGCTGCCACCTGTAACATATTTTAACAATGGACCCTTTCGGGAATTCGAAGATCCTCTATGAAACAACAAAGCCAATTGGATCCAAACTTCGTCACAATATATTCCTTTGATGGTCCCCTTTAAAATGTGTCCGTTAAGTCTGCACCTCATCTAAGATGTCAACATTGGGGAACTTGGTTCAATGTTTGACCATATGGGAAAACATTTTCTAAGGTCTTCTCCTTTGAAACTACTCGGCCAATTGGAACCAAACTTAGTCACAATTGTCCTTAAGTGGTGCCCTTCAAAGTTGTGATATTTATGTTCGTGCCTCAGTTTGGCCCTTCAAAAAGGGTGACCAGTAAGTGTTCATCATATCCAATATTGTTGCCATTAGGTATAATAGTTAAATTTTGAAGCTAATACATCAAGGTAAATACTTGAAAAGGAGGTCCTTTATCATTTAGCTTAGTCAGCCATGACCCAGGGGAGCGATTGTTATTGAAATATTCTTATAAACAAAATTGATCTATCGATTCCTGTGTGAATACTGACACAAAATTTACCAGATCTGTAGTGCAAGTGTGTAATATGATCATAACTTGACATATCTGTAGTTTGAGGAAGTTTTAGATATAGGTTTTTATTCGCTTACTGTGATTGAAGATTGATAGCAGAAAGACAAAGATATTGCTTCATTGTATGTAAAATTATGATTTGCACACTTTATTTCGAGAGAAACTTTTTATGCCATTAATTTTTAAATCTTCAATAAGCTACTGTCATATCTTATGTATCGCTATTTTTACATTTTTTTATAACTTTCTTATAACATGAAGCTTCCATAACTCGTTGATTTTGTTACAACTTAAATATTTTTAACAAAGAGACAAGTTGCTTTTTTAGAAAAAAAGCAATGGCTGAACCGGTGAACAACTTACTTAAATTTATCAGCTCACTCATAAGTTCTGGTGTGGCTTTCAGGTTTACTTTCCTATAGACATTGGTAATTAATGCACGAGATCTAGCCATTTGTATCAAAAAGGAATTGAAACCCAAACTGTTCGACTGAATGATCTCCCATCAGTCCACATGTCATCCAAGTCGGAGAATATATATACGTCTCTGTCCAAGTTAAATAACTAAACGTTCATTATAAGAAACTGTTTAAAAAAATCGCAGCACAAATTCTCAATATATAAATGATGTTTGTGCTAGATCCAGAGTTATATTGCTGAAATCTACAACAATGGGACTGCAAATAAACGTTATCAAAATCGGATGAAAAAAATCTGATTAGAGAAATTAAGAATTGTATACTTATAGGGTCGATTTAATAAATATGTCTCCCTACCTTTCAAATGGTGTGATGCTATGACTAATTCATTGTTTATTTCTATATCTATACTGACAGTTCCTTTGTAAAAAGATGACAAAATGTTCCACTGTACATGAATATTTCTACGTTTTCTTAAAACATGACATTTCCAGACGAAGAACAACAATAAGAGCGTTGTTCCATTGCTTTGTTTTACCATATATTTGTAGATACTTTGTCTCATGTTTATTTACTCCATATCCCTTCATTGCTTATTGTTTTTTCTTTGTTTTACACAGATGCTGACAAAAGATATTTACATCACAAACTGTAAATTGGAATAGGTTTATTGAATTGGTTCTAATTTCTAAAATGCATAATATCAAATGCCTATACGCCCAATACGGTACGGATCATTTGATTTTCAGGGAGTAGCCTGTTTTTTTTTTTTTTTTTTTTTTTTTTTTTTTTAATTTCTGACC
>MJUU01037882.1:40037-60242 GCA_002080025.1 Modiolus philippinarum
AATCCCAGGCCAAGCCTTCCTCAACAAATTTTCCTCGCACAGCGTATATGGGTTAAAGAATAATCTAATCTGTGTCTCATCCTGTCCATTGAAAAAAGCCTTGCTCAACAGCGTAGCTCTCATAGCGTAGATGGGTAACAAATAATCTGGCCTGCGAAGCGGCAAAAAAAAAAATCTGGAATCGCGTGAAAATCCCAGGCCAAGCCTTCCTCAACAAATTTTCCTCGCACAGCGTATATGGGTTAAAGAATAATCTAATCTGTGTCTCATCCTGTCCATTGAAAAAAGCCTTGCTCAACAGCGTAGCTCTCATAGCGTAGATGGGTAACAAATAATCTGGCCTGCGAAGCGGCAAAAAAAAAATCTGGAATCGCGTGAAAATCCCAGGCCACCCCCAGAAAAACAAATGGTCCATGCATAAGTATTTGGAGGACTCGATTAAGTAAATTTTCGACAGCAGTTTGTCATTTTAGAAGAGTAACAAAAAGAACTAGGCACACTACCAAATGCTTGAGTCACGAATATTTAAATTTCATTTAAAAAAAGATCAGGTATTTAAAAAAAAATCTGCCTATCCTTTTGGTCCCAAGAGCCTGGAAATGTTAACGGATATAAAAAAAATATTGCTGAATGCTATTTATATTTTGTTAGGAAGTTTCTTTAAAAATGCACCATATAATTTTTTTATATGCGAATACACAAAGAATCCCCCTGGCACCTAAAACCCTAAACAAAATTAATCCTAATTCAACAGTCTTGTGAAAGAACATAGTACTATTTATATGATCAGTGCTATGCTACCCGACAACAACTGCTCCATATCACTACAGCACATAATGCGTTCGCAAGACATTTTTGATAAGCCTTGCACATCATTCGCCACCCTTTGCTTATAGCATAAATCGAGAAAAAAAAATCCATGCAAAAAAGACCTAAATTATGCATCAATAATATTAAAGTCAGTATTTAAACAATTACAGTTTGGTATAGATTCTAGTTTAATCAATACAAACAGAATATTATATCCGAGTAAAAACTATAAATCAAATTCGAAAAAAATCAATGCTTATATCTTATAATTGTTACCATTTATTCATGTTTTATTTTCAAATATTTAAATACAATAACATAAAAGTTACAATTACTTTTTTTGCTTTGAAACGACTATGCTGCTGATGAGGAATAAATTTCCGAAATGGCCATACAGCTCATTAAAATTATTGCAGTTGGAGTTAACATATGTGTTATGGTCTTATGTTCATTTACTCCATATCCTTTCGTAAAATATTTATCATTATCATCAAATTATATTGCTATACATATAATTATTTTTTATCATATTTAAACCATTTTATTTTTAACAGTAATTTTATATTTAGATAACAAAAATTACAACATTATGGCTAATCTCTGAAAATTAGCATTATATATAAATATATATTTAATGACAACTTGATTAATAGATAAATGTAAGTAGCCCATGACTATATATTATAGGTGATCCGTCCCAAGAGGACAGTTAATTCCGTATCAGTTCAAGTTCTTTCCGTATTTGATTCTTTCCTTCTCAGGTTACCCATGTGCAAGAAGAATTAATGACAGCCAAAAATACTTAATTGATGTGTTAATTGTTATCATTTCCCACTCTCTCCTGGAAATAAATGATGCTCTACTAATGTGTACACACTTAATGTGAATGAACACTTTTGTGAAATTTGTTGTGCACTTAGTGTAAAATCTGGAGGAAAGATAAATTTATACTTTCAAAAAATTTAAAAAATGCTTAATTTACCGGAATATGTGCAAAAATAAGGAAAAAGACGTATCAATATATGTTTTTCTTTACTTGTAGATTGACCAACACAGAACGAATCTCGGAATAAATAAGTGGTGAAGCAATTTATTATAATGGATGCTTTTACACATTGGATTTAAACACGAAACCCGAAGATAAAAGAAAAATAGTGAAAAGGAATATGATATTCATACAACGATGTGGATGTCACTATGTGTAAAATGTACTATACACAAAATGCAACATTAGTTATTTAGTCAGCATTTAAAAGATTCCTTTCTCTTTTGAATTAATATTTAACATATAAAACATTGCCAACTTTCAAATGTTGTGTGTATATAGATACTGCAAAAGGTTTAATTTTCGCGTGGTTTAAATTTCGTGACCTACATATATTCCAGATGTCTTATTTTTAAAAATTTCAATTACGTTTTTTACGTTTGTAATGAAAAAAAAAATACGCAAGGTAGTTTTTCGCAAAAATGAACTTATCGCGAAAAATTAACGAAAATAAAATTTCCCCTTAGTTAGTATATCTAAGTCAGAATTTGCTTTATTTTGATATAATAGCTTGTGTTGCACATGCTGTATTGCTTTAGTTTTGTGTGTGGAACATTTTCCATATGTGAGACGTTGTTGTACCATTTTGAGAAAGTTAGCTGAACGTCTGAGCAATATCAGGACGACTTTAAATGGTTTAATGTAGCTTTTGTAAAATGATGATTAAAAAGTGCAAAAACTTTTTAAATAAATGTTGTAACAACATTTAGAAAACCATCCACCTTTATATAAGATAACTTGATAATATTCTACAGAGTTGCTACGACCAAAGAGTTACATATAGTATATCCTTCCGGATCAAGTGGATTAAGATAATTCTCCAGTTCAAGATAGTTAGATTTGTGATATTCAACATGCGAGCTTTAGCGAGCATGTTAATATCAGAAATTTAACTATAGAGAATGGAGAAATATCGTAATCCACGAGCAAACGGAAGGATATTCTTTCTCAAGTGACTTTTACTGTGTTTCACATGAAGAACTTATAGGGCAACATATCAAATTCTTCCGTAAATGGTGGTTTACAGTGGGAGATGACATGACCCATGTGAGATCGATGCACGTAACCTCATCTCACATCGGTAAAAGACCAACCAGACGTGTTGATTTTTGTGATAAAACAGTCGTAACCATGAGTTAACGTCAAAAACACCTGACGTCACAATATAAAGA
The DNA here is from genome assembly GCA_002080025.1 of Modiolus philippinarum. Classification (NCBI taxonomy): domain Eukaryota; kingdom Metazoa; phylum Mollusca; class Bivalvia; order Mytilida; family Modiolidae; genus Modiolus; species Modiolus philippinarum. The sequence continues at coordinate 43,065 of MJUU01037882.1, forward strand.
ACACTCAAATGGCGACAACTTTGTTCAAACAGTAAAGGTTTCCAGACGTTTCATTTCGCTTTTTACGGAAGAAATAGGTATACTTGCATCAGATCAAAATTAAAGACCGGGATATCTTTCACTCGTGTAAGAAATTCTACTTCTTTTCCTCTCGTTCCGCTACGCTCCACTCGAGAAAAGACGAAATTTCTTACACTTGTGAAAGATATCCAGATCTTTAATATGACCTTATGCAAGATCCTATTAATTTTTGAGAAATATTACCCCATAAATTGTTAAATGTTTCTAGGGATAATATTACCCCATCCAATATTCGGTGTTATATCAATCTTGGTGTAATATTACCTTATCCAATGTTTAGTTCTATATGAATCAAAATCTTGGGGTAATATTACCCCATGCCATGTTTCGTGTTATACAAATCAAAATCTTGGGGTAATATTACCCCATGCCATGTTTCGTGTTATACAATTCAAAATCTTGGGGTAATATTACCCCATCCAATTTAGTTCCATGTTAAGTCAATCGAGATCATGGGATAGTATTATATCCCATTCTTTGTTCAACATCATATCAGTCAATATCTTGGGGTAATATTACCCCATGCCATGCAAATAAAAATTTTGTGAAAACATCCCTTCCTGTGTTCAATATATCAGTCAAAATATAACAAAATCTTGGGGTAATATTACCCCATAATCTTAACTTTATGTTGTAACTCTTGCTTTAACGTCAATTAACATACATAAATTGAGTCATTATGGTCTGTTTATAATTTAAAACCTATAAAAAGGACACTGTAGATTTTCCCTTTTTATTTTGGATTCCATTTTATATGAAATATTTATTCAAAAGATTGAACTCTTTTCTTATTGTTAAAATGTAAAATTATGAGAAAGATGTCTGTTTAATATTGATTTGAAGAAATCTATCAAATTGATTTGAATATTTTAGTTTGATAACACATACGTTCTTCTTTTATAGATACTAAATCTTGCTAAATTCATTACGAAATTGGCAAAGTAATTTGTTTAAAAATTCCTAATATCAGTGCTTGGTTAAAGTTAAATTACCCAATAGATCACGAACTCGTTCGAGTTACCGGGTGAAAAAGAATCCTAATACATGTATTTATTATTATTGTGTCGCCTGCGTTCACTCAGTGGTGACATATACAGATCACTATCCGTCGTATTGCATCGTCGACGTCGTCGTCCGCGTCACAAAAATTTGTTCGCATTTTTCTCAGGAACCGTGTATCGGAGTTTTTGCAATTTGACATGAAGTGTCAGTATGGGGACCTATACCGTGAAACAGAGTTTCGGATCTCTCGATGCCAACTTCCTGTTTCACGGAATTTAGAATATTTTTGTTATTACACAGGCGACACATGTCTTCCCTGGAAGACTTACTACTATGGCATTAAAACCAAGGATATAATTTTTAAGAATATATATATCGACGCTCCCTCACCTTATATACATGTACATGTATTAGCAAGGACGTAAAATAGTTATCACTCTCGGACTTAGTGTGTCTGTATAAGCTCACCCCTCCGGCCTCCGGACGTCGGGGTTATCTTAAACAGACACACGTACCGTGTCCTCGTGGGATAAATATTACGAAATAGTTTGACTTTTAAATTTACTGAAAACACACCAGGCGATCAACATATAAATACTTAAACAATCATAAATCTTTCCGACTATTTATATATTCAAACACAATCTTGAAAATATTTTCATTTTGTTCGTTTGAAGGGCTTTGATTTTACAAATGAAAAGCCAAAGATCTATAACGAAATCATTTGGTAACGTAGACAGGAATAAAAATCCTGTCCTTGATAAACTGGAGATTTCTATGTATCGTGTGCGTTTTTGTCACATGTAGATTCACTTTATATCCTTTCATTTTTCCTATTTGACTCATGTATTTTGTATTTGAGTATATTTTGGAAACTCTAAAAAATAATGGTATGAGCTCCATATTTGAATGATGGATTCGAAACTATAATGACTTAAAATAGGTCGCACATGTAGTTCAGAATAGAAGCACAATATCGAAGTTGTGTTAATATGATATTTAGTTTACGAGATCTTAGATATAGCACATAACTTCGGGACAAGGAGTAAACACAAAGTCCTTAAAGAAACATCAAACATCAGATTTTTGCATCAGGGAAATACTCAGGAGCATTAACTAGTTGCCAAATACAGATGCGAAAGCCGATAGGTATACGCGATAAAAGGCTCGATAATATTTTATAGTTTAAAGCTCCTTTATCATTCACTTGATAAATTGGCAATAATTTTGCTGCCTAATTCAAATCTTTGCTAAAATATCTGATAGATAGTAAGAATAGATTTTTTATTTCAAAACAAATGCTTTGGGAATATATTTTCAAAGATTCAAAGGCTTATTAATTTAACCCAGGCATGCCGATAAGTGATTAATTTTAAACAAAAGAAATGGAACTCTTCATTAAACGAAACAAAAAAGGTCTACCTAGATTGATTTTCGTAGTTTTATACAAATTTCAAAAAGTTGTTTCTAACTAGAAAATTGAATGTTTTTTTAAATCGTGTATTTCATTAAGGAATAGAAATAATATAAATGTTCGCCGTTTGATTGTAAAGTTTGTAATTAGTGCGTAAATTGCGGTTTAAGTGGACTGAAGTGGGTGTCTGTCATTTTGGATGAATGAAATAAACATCTCCATATTTTCTCCGAAATTAGTATGCTGATTCATAAACGTGTGAAAAATTTCATTTCCGCCATTCCACGCAATTTTCTAGAATTAAACCCCAAAATTAGTGGATTCTGGCTCTATTTTTAGAATGAAATCGAATTTACCTAAATACCTCTTGATTACAACTTAGAGTGAGAGGCCCATTCAGGTAATCGTAATTTGATTTTCGTCCATAGTTTGTTTTAATGTATTAAATGGAACAGGAAACATTCGGCTACTGTTCCAAATAAATATTTACAAAAAGAGAAATGTTGAAACCTTCCCATTAATTTACCATAATGGAGTACATTGATCCCTGTGAAAGCCTCGGCAATGTTTATAAATAACATTTACCGCCAAATAATCAACACAATGGAAATTCCACCCTCTCTTATACCTAGGTAACGAGATATCGCTTTGGATGTTGGAAATATACATCTTTGAAATCAATTATTTCATATTTCCCATTCAAAATTAATCCTTTGGCTATCTTTTATTACAGAAATTGTGTCCGCCCCGGTAATTTTTTGCCTTTTAATGATATTTTATTGTCGCCAGGTTAATTTTTGTGTTGTCGCATTTTAACGTGCAATAGCAGACAAACTGAGGACTTTTATTTTGTAAATGTTTTTGTTTTACTAAATCGTTCCTTTTTTATTTACATACCCGAACAAGCTTAATATCAAGCCGTTAATATGCACCAGCAACAGACGGCGCGTTTCTAAAATATGGCTGAGGAAGTATACGCCCACCTCATTGGCATGTTCAAAAGGGAGATAATTTCACACAATGACTTTTCGGACTGCTACTGTGCAACATGAGCATACCATTCTACATACAAACATACATATATATGTACAGATACTCAAAGTAAAATAATTTAACCAAGCAAAAAAAAAAAAAAAAAAAACAGGGATAGGGATGACATTCAAGGGAAGAGACGACTTAGTCCTTTCAGTAATTAAAATGAAAGGTTTTTAACAATTTCATAACAGACATTTTTTGTACACTGCTTTTTTAGATATTAATTTGGAATACAATTTGTTCTTAGATTGATAACATTAGGGTTTGAGCAGATAAACAAATAGTGGATTTCATCACCAATTGCATCTCCGTACATTTGGTACATTTTCTCGGATTTTTGTCGATATTATACCATCGACTTTGATTTTAGTAATATATTTTCGATGGTTTTCGTTAAGACGTATAATATACGGCTCTAAACAAAAATCCTGTTTGAAAAGAGAATAAATTAAAGTGATCTCGTGAGGATTGACTTAAAAATTTGATTATGTTCTTAACAAACAACAAATTACTGTTACAATCACTATATAATTTAAACATCAGTTTATATATTTTACAGGACAATTTTTCAGTTGACAATAATCTACTCCAAAAGCAGAGCATTGTTATTCTAATGTTGATATTGAGTGGATGCCGACCAAGTTCTCCGTACATTAAGAAATTTTGAGTGCTAATTCTAACATTAAATATTCTTTTAAAAAATTGAAGATGCACTTCTTCAATGTTTTCATTCTTTCCAATACCCAAAACTTCATTACCATAAAGCAGAATATGAACAAGTAATGCATCAAAGATCTTTAATTGAATATCAATAGGTAAATGAAGATTCCTAATTTTATAGTAAACAGCATAAAGCGCCTTTTGAGATTGTCGTATAAACTTTTTCTTTGCATTTTCAAAATTGCCTGTATAATGAAATAATATTCCCAAATATGAGTAATCATCGGTATAATCTAATTCAATTCTATCAAGTTGAAGCTTTCTTTCAGGTCTGTATTTGCGTTTTGAAAAAAAAAAACAATTTTTGTTTTACTAGCATTTACTGCTAGTTCCCAATGTTTACAATTATTATTAAACACATTTAACATATTTTGCATATACCATCAAATGTCTCTGAGAACAGAAAGGTATCATCTGCATATTGATATACATATCTAGTTTTTCAGTAAAAATGAATTTATCATTGTGAGTGATGCTAATTCTGAATTTTCAAAAAAAAAAAAAAAAAAAAAAAAAAAAAAAAAAAAAAAAAAACTTTTCAAGGTCGTTCAGAAACACAGCGAATAAAACGGCGATTAATTTTCGCCTAAAATCCTATATGCCCACCCTCTTTAAAAATATCAAACATCTCAGACTCAATATCATTAAATGCATCTGGGGATGAATACTTTGTTTTTTTCATGAGGGGTATGTATAAACGACCAATAACTAATTTTTTATCAGAGTTCAACAATGAACTATCAATGCGCATCCACTGAACAAAATTTGAGTTAGTATCAGGAAGTTCAAGAAAATTTTCAAAATCATTTTTAATAACAATTACAATTCCTTCTGACTTTCTTGTACATCTGTGTTTAGCTTTAAAACTATAACCACATGGTAAATTAAGATGATCTAAATTATCTGTTGTAGTCTCATGTGAAATCAAAATATCATATCTTTTTTTAAATTCAAAAAGTCAGGGTTTCTTATTTTTGATATCAAACCATTTACATAAAGACAACAAATATTTCAAACATTATTTTTGTCAACATTTATTAAACAGTTTTCTCCATCAGTATTGTTCTACCTGCTATGATGAACATATCCTTGATCTCTGTCTTGTGCATCCTTCATTTCACGCGGTATGTCCATCGGACGTTGGGGCATCCTAAGCTCTTGTAGTTCATATGGTCTACCATTCACAATCAACTTACCCCGGACAATTTTTTCACGCTGGTTATCGTCTCGAAATCGTTTTATGATAGGAACAAATTCCCTCTTCTATCTGCGATTTCTTGTGGATACTGCTGATGCACTTTGTAAAGTTTAGCAACGAGTTGTTTTTGCAGCATTGACAGTTTTGTGTTTTATCATCGTGATAAATAAACTTAGTAATTATGGAGGGCGGTCGACGATCGCGTCTAGGTTTAAGCCTATATGTACATTAGAAATGTTATCGGATAATGCTATCGGATCGGTTACGTTCATTGCACCCTTTAAGAAATATTTCAGCACTGCCTCCGTATTTTTCCGGTATTGAGGCTCCGATTCTATTTCTGCAATGTTCTCAATTATTATACAATTAAAGCCTTTGTATAGGTCAATATATTGACCTAGTACAAAGGCTACAATTGTTATATTATTAATAGACAATATCCGAGTTCTGGTATTTAGATTAACCAGTTGTGTTGTCCGCCCTACGTCACAAATATGTCTGCCCCATGTGATAAAGAATACACTTCAAAAACACAATTCGTGACGTTTTACACCCTATGAAGTGAAGTTTTCTATACTGTGACGGTGACGTGTTGAAAAGTGTCTCCTGACAGCAGAGCTCGGATATGGTGTATTGAAATAATGCATATTAATTGAAACACTTTACCATAACTGGAGTAATGAACATAATTCCATCTCACTATCCTAATTTTGAAATTTTCTTTCGGTGTTTAGATATGTCCTTACACTGCATTTCCTACATTTCAAAAATGTTGATTTATACACATTTATTTCATTTTGGCTTACTTATGTAAAGTAAATGAAAACAAGAAGATGAAGCAAATAAATAATTTCTTGTTAAGTATAGTTCTGACTAACATGGCGCTTAATTAGTCATATGTGTTAAATGAAAGGAAATTCACATTTCGCTTTTATATGCCTTAATCAATTTGTCCTTTCAAATTTTACATTTCAACTCAGTCTGGTTATAATACAACAATGGGAACTCTAGATGATTATATTTTGAGTTATTTTTCGTCACCGTGCAATATCACCCAGTCGATCAGTCGTTTTCGATATGCCGTTTCTATGCAACCTCACATTATATAGGGGTCATATGATTATGTTCTGGCCAATGTAAAAGCTTGAAAAATATATAATTAGTAATATTAGATTACATTTCATACCTCGCGTGTGCTGGTCTAAAAATGACTCATAGATTTGTTTTGTTTTGAAGTCAAACTCTTCTATCGCTTTATCGAGTTCACGCATACGTTCGTGAAATATCCGCATTTCTCTATCATTAGATTTTAAGATTATATGGTCAGTAATCGAGCGTTTGAGTTGGAAAATGTCTTTTTCTGCATGTTCGATATGTTGTAGCCGTTCTATAATACTGTCCAACAAATCAAGATTTTACAGTTTATGTTGAATCTCATTTAATATCATTCCTAGATCTGGACCAGTTGCTTGCATTTGTGGAATGTGCCCTTTGCCGGAAACATTGTTTACATGTTGCGGTGCGTTTGACTGTACATTATTGTGTTTTGAATTTTGGCAATTATTTTTGTAATTTTCGAAATGTAATCCAGACCACCTGTTTTAAGTGCCCACACCTCACTATTCTATAACGCCAAGTTTTCTTACATTCAACTTGATGAGTGCCCTGTGTTTGTCTATATGTTGTAGTTGTCCACTAGCTTAAGACACTAGTGCTTTTGTCGGGCAAAGGATGACAGTGATTGTAAGAGCACTTTGCCAGTTTAATTGATGTTTGTTGACAATCCCGCACCCATGACCAAGAAAGACATGGATGTAGCGTTGCTCGACAATTAGCAAAGAATTCCGCTTAAACCGGTGCTAGGGGCCGTCTTGAACTTACTATGAGGTATGAGCAAAGCTCATTGTTGAAGGCCTCATGGTGACTTCAAGATGAAGAACAACAATAAAAGCGTTGTTCCTTTGCTTGTTTTTTACCATTGAAGTAGACGAATGAATAATTGGTCCTAATCGGCTAGGGTATGGCAGGTAAAGGTTCATAAGAGATGCAATGGGTGGATAAGGTAGATGTCTATAAATAGATTCATAAGCATTATGTAACACGTGAGTCAAATTACTAGGTTGCGCCTGCGATGCAATCGGCATACTTGTAAATGAACCTTTTTTGTCGCTTTCTCTTTGACTTACGACCCATACATCGACAAAAATGAATGCTTTTTCGCGACTTTTCATCTCCTAATATCAAAAATTTAACCTTCACACTTTTGTTTCTAGCCAAAAACTGACCAAGTTGTTATCCCACGTCATCCATGTCTGCTATGTTTTCAGTCACACGATGATTTGCTGCTTCATCAGATTGCTGATATTGAGGATAGGTGCTTTGTCAAACGGACTCAACGTGATAAGGTAGACTTTATTTTAACTTGGTATGAAAGTGACATACTGCTACTAAGAGTTCATCACAGTAACTTTCAAAGGGTAAGATGAATGAAGTCTGAATGAAATAAAGCTGGCAAACATCATTTTATGACAGCTTAACATGCTCTCAATGTTTTCTCAAACCCGACAAAAGATTTTGACATTTGATAGAATGCAAATTTCTACATTGATTTAATAGATATCTTGATACTTAGTTGCTCACATCAAAGAGAGGCGTCATCAAATGTCCATTTGAAGTAATGTGTTTACCTTTATGGTTTTGCCAGTGTCTACCGATACCTATCTAAAGATGAAAAGAGGAGGTAAACTTAAAGGAGCGATACTATTTGTACAACGCACCTTTTTGCATTAAATAAATTCTTGAAGTGAAAATGTAACTCGAAACCTCCTACAATTAATTGTTTTGATAAATTGATATCACACATGGTTTCATATGAATCGAATTGATTTCATAACTAGCGTAATGAGTATCTTACATGTTGTTATTAAGGAGCTTTAAAGTGAATTGGGTGGTTAATCCTTTGATATGTCCTAAACATGAGAATGAAAAACATTAATTACACACCTTTTTATTTCATTGAATGAAAAGTGTGAAACCTATTAATGATATAAAAGGGACAACAGGAAACACCTACAATGGCTGAAAATTATAATTACATGCCATAATATGCTAGGGAACCACACAGCAAAAAAGCACAAATAAGGCAAAAGACAAACGTAAACAACGATAGGAACTCAGGACAGCCGGACTAGCAAAAGCCAGCGGTAGGGTTAAATCGGTTTATGGGTACACAAACCTCCCCTTTATCTGTCCCGTTTCCCTATAGTTTAGTAAACATACGAATAAAACGCAATACAGGTAGACTACTAACTCCATGACCACAATCTTGAAAAGAGAGAATATGACAATACGTATTTTAAAAAGATGGGTCAAGGGGTGCCTGCCGCTAATCTGCCGGCTAGCTAAATTAGCCTAGTCTGCTGGTAAATTACTTTCGCACTACGGAAGAAAAATCTAACTCAAAACTTCCCGCAAGATTTGGTCAAGAATCATCATATATTTCAGTAGACATCGGCAGTATCAGCGAGAGGCCAGTATGTATGAAAAATTTTCAGGTCACTAGATCTCAAAGCTAATTTAACGGATGCAAGCAGAGTATCTTGTTTATATCCCCTATTACGTAGAAAATGTAAGTTACGTCTCAGCTTTTCTGGATTTTTAGGCACTTTCTGACATTTTTTAACAACATTACCGTAAAATCGAGGATTAGAAATGCCCTTAGTAATAAGCTGTTTGCGAGTTAAGCCATATTTAGATATTAAATATTCATATATGTTATAAAACTTGTTGAAATCTATAACCCTGTTGTAAAAGTTTTGCTGTGATAGTAAGGTTACGTTCATTAAAATCTTCAAGAGTAGAACAAACATGTGCGAATCGTACTAGTTGAGAAATATACACTAGACTGCTAGTGCTTAGCTCTCTGAGTTACAGAACCCTAAGCCTTAAGACTGGTCATTTGTGAGTATGATTTCATTGAACTTAAGTTAATATTTCTATTCCCAGTCCAGTTTCCATCTGCTTTGTCTTTTTGCTACATGAAGTTTGGCTCTTGATAATTCTTTTGGTAATTTTTTTTACACTCAGTGTTACATAACGATGATGTTGTCAAACCTCATGACCTCCATTTTTCCTTATTAGACTTCTAAACACACAGAGCCACGGAAGCTTTATGAAACTTTCCGTTTTCCAATTGTGACACTTATAAAACTAAGTAGCTAAACTGTTGGATTGGGGAGACCATAATGCTATATTGTTTTATGACCAATCGTCTTCCCTACCTAAATCACTATGTTATTGATAAGTAATCTTAAAATTGAGCTGTTTTTCATTCGTTCATCTTTCACTGTCCGACTGGATCAGGTCCATAAAGTTATTGATTGTAGCTCGAATGAGGGACCTAAAGATAACCATGAGCCCCAATTCAAAAAGCATGTTTGATGATCCCGAGGTAAAAAAAACATTGTCCTTCCTCCATGACAATAATGTCATCGGACCAGCTGACAAGGCCCAAAACAACATCACATTTATCTGCAGAACACACTACACTGACTGCTTAAGGAGATCGGCATTGACAATTCATTTACAACCCCACATACAAACTCTCCACCATACCAAGGGAGGACATACTAAACAATCACAAATCAGTATTTTCTTCCTTTGGTATCAGTTTGAGTGAAGGGAACAACAACCTGTCTTATATCTACTGGGTACCTAAATTACATAAATGCCCTTACAAACAGGGATACATTGCTGGGTCTGCCAAATGCACAACAAAACCTCTTTCTAAGCTCCTTACTTCATTACTTACTGCAGTCAAAGATGGCCTCAAGATATATAGTGATAAAGTATACTCAACAAGTGGTTTGAATCAGATGTGGATTCTCAAAAACTCAAAAGACTTGTTAGAACATCTGTCTTCAACTGAACTCACTGCAGCAGTATCAAAACAATTGACTACTCTCTATACTACTCTTCCACACGATAAGCTCATGTCATTACTCCGGGATTTAATACATCAGTAATTCTGTACTAAAAAGGGTGAAAGAAGATACTAATACTTGGTGATAGGTAAAAAGGGGGCCTATTTTGTTAAACATCACACTGATTTACACAAAAAGTATACAGAGGGGGATGTCATTGCAATGCTAGAATTCTTGATTGATAACATATTTGTAGAATTTGGAGGACACGTTTTCCATCAGACAATAGGGATTCCTAAGGGGACTAATTGTGCGCCACTTTTAGCAGATTGTTTCTTTATTCGTATGAAGCCAGGTTCATACAACGGCTAGTTCAGAAAAAAGACAATAAGCTAGCCAAATCCTTTAATTCCAGTTTCCGTTATATAGATGATGTTCTTTCATTGAACTCGAAATTAAAAGCACTGACACATCATCATCAGCATCATACCTGGACCTATACCTCTACATTGACAACTCTAGACGTCTGAAAACAAAATGTTACGACAAGCGTGATCATTTGGGCTTTCCAATAGTGAACTTCTCGTTTTTGAGCAGTAATATTCCCACTTCTTCGGCATATGGCGTGTACATTTCACAACTCATTCGCTATTGCCGTGCCTGTAATTTTTAGAGCGATTTTGTCTACAGAGCGAATTTACTGTCTCAAAAAATTAACCATCAAGGGTATGTTCAATCACTGTTGCAATTGTCACTACAGCAGTTTTACGGTCGTCACCACGATTTGACAGACCATTACAATGTTTCTGTTTCACGAATGAGAACAGATATTTTTGGGTAGATCCAGAGTTTGTTACCGGACCGACTAACACCGACTGTGACAAAACCGGACTTTTCACTGGCAGTGTGACAGGTGCCACGCGTCGAGCAGATCATGCTTACCCTTCCAGAGCACCTAATGATACCTCAGTTTTTATAGGGGTTCACACTGCTAGTGCTTTAGTTTTGTGGCATTTTTGTTCATTTTTGTTTATTTGTTTTGTCTTTGTCATACTGTCTCAATTCGTATTGCTGCGAATTGCCGTGATGTTTTATTCATGATATTAAAATTTTCCCTTTCCTCGTTCTTGTTTCAGTATTCGTTTGCCGATGTATCAGTATCTTGTATACCACTGAGGTACAGAACTTAAAGCTAATAGAAAACAAAACAACTTACACAATCTAAATGGAATTTATGTGGAGAAGATAGCTGGAACCACTTACAACGGCTGGAATTTACAATCACATACTACAATATACCAAGGAATTGCACAAGACAAACAATAAAAAGACAAAAGATAAACGTAAAAACGATTGAAACTCTTGAGTTTAATTATCACCAAAGGATAAAATAGAAAGAGAAGTGTATGGACAAATGAAACAACGGCAGTAGAATACCGAAGGAACAAAGAACAAGATTACATAAATCAAAGTCCAGAGACAAGGCAAAAGTAAGAACACAAGTAGACGCAGGACCAAAGACGCTATATAACCACAAAACACAAACACTACAAACTAAAGCACTAACAATGTAAACTTTCAAAGAGTGACATCAGGTGCATTGGAAGAGTAAGCATGTTATGTTCTGCTCTATATACAGTATCCGTCACACCGTCAGTTGGTCAATCAAGGGTAAAGTCAGAATCGGTAATGTCAAACCAGGAAGACGTAATCTAGCTGCAAAATGTCAGTTTTCATTTGTGGCCTCGACATTTCATGTCTTTCCATGATGTCGCGGTGACGTCCATAGAATTTCTGAAGGGACGACAGTAAAAACGGCTGAACATAGTCCTGACTCAGTAGTTTTTGTGACAGTGCTTTTGCTCTTTCTACAAAGTCACTGTATGAACTACAAGCTCTACAGTAACGAAGTAATTGTGAAATATACACTCCATATGTTGGAGCGTTAGGTATATTGCTGCTGAGAAAGGGAAAGTTCGTAATTGGAAAGTTAAAATTATTACGTTTGTCATATAACCTAGACTTGAGATGTCTATATTCGTGAATGTTTACTTCAAGATGAAGAACAACAATAAAGGCGTTGTTCCTTTGCTTGTTTTTTACCATGTATTTGTAGAGACTCCAGAGACAAGGCAAAAGTAAGAACACAAGTAGACGCAGGACCAAAGACGCTATATAACCACAAAACACAAACACTACAAATACAACAATAACAACTAAAGCACTAACAATGTAAACTTTCAAAGAGTGACATCAGGTGCATTGGAAGAGTAAGCATGTTATGTTCTGCTCTATATACAGTATCCGTCACACCGTCAGTTGGTCAATCAAGGGTAAAGTCAGAATCGGTAATGTCAAACCGGGAAGACGTAATCTAGCTGCAAAATGTCAGTTTTCATTTGTGGCCTCGACATTTCATGTCTTTCCATGATGTCGCGGTGACGTCCATAGAATTTCTGAAGGGACGACAGTAAAAACGGCTGAACATAGTCCTGACTCAGTAGTTTTTGTGACAGTGCTTTTGCTCTTTCTACAAAGTCACTGTATGAACTACAAGCTCTACAGTAACGAAGTAATTGTGAAATATACACTCCATATGTTGGAGCGTTAGGTATATTGCTGCTGAGAAAGGGAAAGTTCGTAATTGGAAAGTTAAAATTATTACGTTTGTCATATAACCTAGACTTGAGATGTCTATATTCGTGAGTGTTTACTTCAAGATGAAGAACAACAATAAAGGCGTTGTTCCTTTGCTTGTTTTTTACCATGTATTTGTAGAGACTTTGTCTAATGTGCATTTACTCCATATCCTTTTATTCACCATTAATAAAAGGTCGAGGTATAAAGCAGAATTAGGTTTATCGGTTGTCTCTTTAATTTCTAGGTCACTGGGGTAGATCTGATGTAAATATTCTTAAAATATTGGGTTCTTAAGAGAAAGTATGTCGACCATATAGCTAAAGCTGAAATTAAAAGTCTGGGCCAGTTGTTTTTGTTTCTGTTGTATAAGCCCTTGTAAAAACTTTGCTTCATCCGAATAAAGGAAAAGGTCAGCTAAAGGTGGCGCACATTTTGTTCCCTTAGGAATCCCTATAGTTTGTTGAAAACCCCGGCTTCCACATTCAACAAAAATGTTGTCGATAAAAAAATCAAGCATCTTCATCACGTCATTTTCACTGTATTGACTCAGTATGGTTCTTAACAAAATTTGTTTTATCTTTTCATACTACCAAATAAGAATACCTGCGTTCTGAGTTTTTGGTACAGAGACATTGATGTATTAGATCAGAAATAACTGTTTTAAGTTTATTTTGTGGAGTGGTTGTATAAAGGGTAGAAACCTATTTAAGTGTGCAAGACTGTTTGTGGAGAGCTGTTCAAGGAGATCTTTAGACATTTTAAGAATCCACACCTGGTTCAATAGGAATTCTCGCAGTAGCTTTTCAGACCATTTCTTACTGCAGTCAATAAAGTGGTAAGGAGTTTGGATAGGGGATTAATGGTGCATCTGACAGATCCTGCTATGAATCTCTGTTTGTAGGGATTCTTGTGAAGCTAAGGCACCCAGTAAATGTAAGGGAGATAACTGTTATCTTCATCCACTTTAACACCGAAGGATGTTAAGACAGAAGTGTGATTTGCGATTATCCCGTCCCTAGATATTGTAGTTGGGGTATACATAGGATTGCCGGATGAACTGTCATCTCCTTAACAAGACAGTCTAAATAGTGTTTCTTAATACATACAAACACAATATTGTTAAAAACTTTGTATGCGGGTAGTATGACGTATTTTTCTTGGAGGTTTATCAATGTTTTTGCAACAAGAGGATAATCAAATATACTGGGCGTTCAAGCTTTCATAGATGTTTTCAAGCGCCGGATACGATTAATAATAAATGATTTAATTGACCTGATTAAGTCTGACAATGTCTCTACATCTTCTTAATTTTTCTTATTTCGTCATCATTCTGGCGCAGTCCTCAGCTGCATCCATCATAATCTTGGAGTTATACTTCAAGTTGATGTGCCCTGGGTTCACGGAATTGTGGACCTTTTGAGAAGATATCTCGTTTTTGCAATGTTTTATTGGTACAAATGACATTCCGCAATTGACAATTGAATACATTTGCAATTACATAAAATTATAACAAAATTAATAGTGTTTTAATTAGTTTAAGGTTTGTTTTTAAACAACAGAATTTTAAAAAGGATAATAACAAAGGTTGCTTGTGGACAAATAAACAGTTATTTTCAGATGTAGTTATGAAAATACTTTACTTACATACATACACAAATCAGTTGAAAAGTGGATGGATGGGGTCCCAGCAAGTATTTACAATTTGTAAAGTATTTACAATTTGTATTCTTATAAGTGTCTTTCAAAATATAAATTTTCTTTGAGGTAATTTATTAAGGCATGGTCATTCAATTGTTGACTTCGGTATATATAAAATTTTGTTTGAAAGATTATTAAATTTCTGATATAATTTATTGGACTTTGTTTTAACAGTGCAAAAATAATAATATTCATTTAATTAATTCTCCCATATGTCAAAAACTTATGGACAAGACCAAAATATATGTTCAACTGTTTCTATTTCACATTTGTTACTTTGTTTTACCTTTATTTTATTTAAAAACTCATTATTTCCTAAAATTCTATGTGTAATTCTATATTGTAGCCATTGTAATTTGGAATTCTATGTGGTTTTAAAAGATAGTTTATTTTTTTTTTATCTCGTAATTTTTTGTTTTCAACGATATCTAGATCATCGGTTGTATGATGACAGTTTTTATGACTTTTTCTATAAAGAATCTAATAATTTTACAAACATCAGATAGATTTTGATGATATAAGTGCAAAGTTCAGCAAAGACCAACAGCAGAACAATATCAATAAACAATAATAAAAACAAAATGTTATTAAAAATGGAAACTTTTATTTCCAATTGTATTGAGAGTAAGGTGAACGAGTTTTTGGACAACAGATAAATATCATCAAACCTGTTTCACACAGGATCGTCAGCAAATCAAATGCCACTTATCCGCATTCCATGATTCTTAAATATGTAGAAAAAAATAGAATAATCGTTTTATTCGCAAATCGTACAGGCTTATAATCTAATGATATATGTAAATCAAAGTACTGAAGTACTGTTTACTCGCAGTTCCGTTGGCATGGGTTGAATGATGTTCCAGTATTATATAAAAAAAAATAAGATTAATGTGAATATTGTTTTGACCAAACACCTTTTACTTTTTTTTTTGTAGCCTACATAGATAACAAAGTCCATTTTGTAAACATATGTGTAAGCCTGTCCTTATGCAAGATATCTGTGGAAACCTCTTGATGATTTCTGAACCAGAGCTTTAATTTAACTCTCATTAATTTATGTAGACGAACTAACACATTATATCTAAGATCTTGCCCTAAGCCAATCTCTTCCTATACAGTAAGCAATGCGACATATCTTCAGGTCAGCTTGATTCATGGATATTCCAATATCAAGATCTTCTGATACAGTATATGGAAAGAATTGAAATTTACTCCTCAAAGACACTCATTGCGAACAAAGATAATTGATGTATGTAATGTAAATGCTTATTGCTCATTGTTAAAATCCGTGGTGAGTCAAAGATGAAAAACAACATTTTTAGCATTGTTGTGCTGCTTGATTTGCATATATTCATATTTTGAAAACAGTATAATTGATCGTATATTATACATTTAAAGAGGTAGATGTTATAAAATATACAGAGAACAGCGTTTTTATAAACAATGTCACGAAATAGGAATATTTTCTTTCAATGTTCAAAAAAATAAAGAAAGGTTTTTTTACCCTAATAAACTGATAATTTTAACCTTACGACTAAGATGGCACAGTTTCAGTAAAGTGAAACGTTATTTCTATGGCAATTCTTATTAACGCTAAAATATTGTACATAATTGTCAATTCTAAATGAAATAAGATCAATTTCAAAATTCATTTTTGTAGAAAAGAGTATTTTTAAGCTCCTAATTATGTAACCTTTTAAGGGCATAGTTGTAATTATGACATGTAAACAACGATGTTTTCATAGAAAAAAAAACAAACGAAATTCTAACCATTTCAACTTCTAATAGTAACACGGCTCCTAGGATAATATTCACTGTCTTATTTATCAATGGCAATACAAATTTTAATGTACTCCTATCCCAGTTTATTACATTTAATGCGTCTGAATCCTAGAATCTCCATCTGATCTAATCATGCATGAAAGTATCGATAATATGCCCTTTGATCCTTTGGTGAATTTGTATGCCACTCGTCTCGACATGCTATCAATTGCTTATGTTGTATGCCAAATTTAAATTAACGCCATTCAGTCCTACAGATGTTTATGTTACATAACTTAATACCATGAATACTGAATAAACTATCATCTGGCTAATTCTTCAGAGTGAATGATATACGAGATGGGGACACTGCACAAAACAAATAAATCTAATTATAAATGAACAAATAATCGAACAATCTTAATTTTGAAATGAGGAACCAAAGATCGTGGAGCTGAAAATACAATTCCTTGGGTACAATTGCGATAAAATGTGTGTTTCAATGCAATGAATAGAATACCGTCAATTAAAAAAACTTTCACCACAGTAGTAAGCTGCACACGGTCGGAGCTGCATAAATATTATACCATTATTAATATAAATATTATAACTCTACACTATCATGCCACTTGAATAATATATCTGGGTATATTGATATAAATTATTCGTTACAATCGAAAAGGTGCACTTATTGACCCCCCCCCCCC
>MJUU01037882.1:60251-70410 GCA_002080025.1 Modiolus philippinarum
CACCAGCACCAAAGATTGCGGTTAATTTGCCTTAACAACTTTTTATACGGATTGTATGTAATAATAACAAAGTACCGAATTCACTGTAATCTGTAAAGTTTGACATTTTCATGCGAATTGACACAAATATACCTAAAATATTGTTGTATATCCTTAGTGGATAGTATGTGAATACAATTACCCTATACACGCTATTTATTTACAATAAATCAGATATAAACGTGCTTGTGCAATATCAATTAATAATAAAACCACCTTCATCTGATCAGCCTACATAATTTATATACAATTCTAATAGCCTTTCCCGTCATCGTTATAAAACAAAGGTGAGTGACAGACGCTGTTTAAAGACAGATTATATGGGCGGTACTATTTTGTGATTTATCCGCGTTGCTCGTTGATCCTTCCGCAGTTGAAATGCATTATTCCCCCAATATAATCCCACATGTTGGCGTTAGATATATCATTTCATTCCGGATAATTTTTAAAGTGTATGGTTGAATTTGGACTGGTTTTACTTACTTATTGCATTCAAGAATGCAAATGCAAGAAATCAATGATTTCCAGGAGTGTATGATATTGTATAATATAGTGTGTTATTTCTCGTACTATCGTCCTGTGTGACAGCATAACCCGCAGAAAACTGCGAGTAAAAATGATCAGTAGTCCAATGATAAATGATACAGAAAAAGGCTTAAAAACCTTTAAGTACTTGAGTGCTCATGCATTTAGTGAAATAACCGGTTCACTATTTGATGACTTCATGTTAGCATGTCCGTGGAAATTCTCAAGATTTGTATCCATTAAAGAATTACAAGACTTTATTGTCGGTATAATATGCACCTGCTTGCTTCGGTATTCGTTTGTACCCCTCCAAAATATGTTGTTATTTGTTTTAGTAGCATGTACAAGTGTAGGACATAAATCTCCGTGTACTGTTTCCCTTGTGCGAAAAACCAAAGTATGGACAAATACTTGGCAGAGAAAAATAATTTATGATGCACGATAATTACCAAGGTTGTAGCAAAGAGGCTGTTTATTCGATGTTTAAACTTATCGTGTTATGTATTGCCTTCAACTTTCCATTTAATATAACCTTTCATATGAGTGACCCGGGATTGAAATGACGCAATTAAAATGACATTAAATATTTCGGAAAATGCAGTATGATTAGGGTCGATTCAATAAATGTGTCCCTGCCTGACCTTCTTGACCAATCAAATGCAGTGATGTTGTGACTGATCCATTGTTTGCTTCTATATCGATGATTGACAGTTCCCTTGTAAAAAGATGACAAAATGCTACACTGTAAATGAAAGTACACAATTATGTGTCTGTTCCATTCAACATTTGATGACAATGTGTTTTCTTTAATACAGAAGCTGACAAAAAATATACACGTCACAAACTGACGGTGGGGACAGATTTATTGAATCGGTTCTATACATTACAAAAACGGGATAATAGTAAACACCTACAATGGCCAAGAACTACAATCACATGCCACAATTTACAAGCGAACTGCACTAGAAAAACAATAATGAAAACAAGAGACAAACATAAATAACGATAGGAACTCGGAATAGCCGGACTTGGTACCGGCACTAGCGAAAGCCAGTGGTAGGGTTAAACCGGTTTATGGGTACCAAAACCTCCCCTTTCTCTATTCCGTTTCCCTATAGTATAATAAACATGCGAATAAAACCCAATACAGGTAGACTACTAACTCAATGACCACGATCTTGGAAAAGAAAGGCACATGACAAAACGTAATTTAGAAAGATGGGTCAAAGAGTGCTCGCTGCTAAACTGCCGACTAGCTCAAGAAATCTAGTCTTCTGGTAAAACACTGTCGCACTATGTCAATCATAGTTTCAACTTGAAAAATTTAATCTTATTATTTTATTATCCTTTTAAGGAATAAATCTACCCCAAGCATCAGACCTGGGGTCAATTACTTTGAAATGTAGTTAATTAAATTACAATTACATTTCAAAGTTCCTCAATTAAATTACAATTACAACATTTTCTTTGTTGTAATTAATAAAATTACAACTACTTTAGGAAAGTAATTAATTAAATTACAAATAACATTTCAATTTTACACTTCATATGATATGTATGATATGATATATGATAACTTTATAAAGTGACACCCAAGGACAATTTCAACTAAGCAATTTTGATGAAAGGTAAAATCGACTGGGTAACTGATATTTTGTGTTTGCTAACAATATTTCCATTAACTTTTTAAAATTTTGGCTCTCAACTATAGACCAGGGTAATAAGTCCTACAGCAATAAACGAATGACTGCATCTGCTAGGTGCCCTGCATATGTGATTTCTGTGGTTTTGAGCAGGTATTTATTTTTTTTCAAAATTTAAAAGATATCAAATTTCACATAACCATGTTAAAACGCTAGTCATGTTTTTGCAGATATTTTTCAAACACTGAACCATTTAATATATTTATCCATTTTCCTATTTAAAGTAAATAAATTAATTTACATAATTAAGCATCTTAATATATAGAAAGGTGTACTCTGTTAAACTCATTAACTGTATTACTTGGTTTTTACAGCAGTTAAAACCTTAAATTTTTGACATTTTGTTTTGATAAGTAAAACCCAATTGCTGGTTGTAAATCATTATGTTTATAGAGCCTTTACACTTTAAATATTTCTAGTAATTTACCTGTGAGTACAGGAAATATTAATTAATAAATAGAATAATATTTCTCTTAATTAATTTATGTTACCCATAATAACAATTCATGTTTGTAATTTTGAAAAATGATTGATGTTTAGGAGATATGAACCTGGCAATTAATATTAAATGTTTCAGAATGCAGTTTTATACAGAAAAAAAAAGAACAAGTATACAGGTACATTTTGGTGAATAAAATCAAATAGTCACATGGGTATAATAAAAAAAATGTAAGGAAACTAAGCTCTTGCATTAAATAGACTATTTGTAAAAACATAAAATGAAATTAATCAGGGGTGTACCTGCAAAGTACATGTTATTCAAATATATTGGAATGTCTCAACAATTTTACTTGAAATTCATATCTTCCGGTTCACATCACCTGACAGATTATCTTAAATTGCACTTACTATTTATCAACCCTCATATAAGTAACAAGCCTTTGCTAGTCCTAGTTCTTATCCAAAGGCGGCATACATTTTAAATTTGTAATTTTTGACCATACATGTACAAATTTAGGAAAGTCTTTAAACTGTGTAAATTCACATTGACATTTGTTAATACATATATTATTATTTTAAAATAAGAGAAATGAGAAAAATGTCAAAACATTTTTTGTCTTTGGTATTAAGTTATTTAAAACAGAAGTCTTTGAATTTATGCCCTATTCACATGTAATTGAAAAGTAATTGAAAAAGTAATTGAAATTTCATGGGTTTTCAGCTCTTTAATTAATTAAATTACAATTACATGTAATTGAGATTTCTCACAATTACACACTACATTCAATTACATTAGAAAACACACATTTAATAACATCCGGTCCAGGTAAAACCTGGAAAGCATGACATATGTTGACCGGCATTTTACACTGGCATTTGGAGTTAAACCACAGAGGGGTCAGAATTTGGAGCTAATATGTAAATTCATGGCAAATTACACCCCTTTGCAGAGGCATGCTGCTGCCAAATTAAATAAGATTCTTCCATAAAAAAAAATATTTCTGTAAACTTCCAAGTATATACTTTAATTTGAATACAAAGTAAAACTTCATTATCAAACAAACAATACCAATATTATTTTTTTTTCAAAAATACTCCTTGTTATTAAGGAACTACATTAGACTACCCTGAAACCGGATGTAGAATTTGTGGTCTATGTCCTATCAAAGGGACAAATTTCAATAGATTTCAATAAAATTTTAACAGTTTACTAGTATATGTGTTAGTAACATAATATTAGTGTTTGAGCGCATTCACTTCAAAAACAAGCAAGAACGGGCATTAAACATAAGCATAGGTTCCACAACTACAAGGTTCACTTTTAAGACCATGTTTAATTTCAATTACAAGAAATCAATTTCAAATAATTCTTTTTGATTTATCTTCTCTGTAATTTTTCTATTGTAATTGAATTTCTTACATTCAAATTACAAGTTTTTACCACTTAAAAAAAAAATCTTGTAAAAAAATATTTTTAAAGATTTTTTTTAAATAAACATATACTTTTCCATTGCAAAATGGCCATAAAAGGGCAAAATGTAAAAAAAAATAAAAGTCTAGGATTGTCAAATTTCATGTTAAAAATTAGAGGAACATGTAATCTCTCAGTTTCAGTAACCTTAGACCAAAACTTAATTGAAATCTATAAATAACTTATGAATTAATCACACAGAGGGTTGTCTATTTATGAATTGCACAAGAATTGGTAAATGGTAAACAAATGAGTAATAAGAATGTTGTTTCTAATTTTAGATATGATGTAATTAACAATGGCCTTATAAAAAGAGACCCCTTCCTAGTAAAAAATTCATAAAAAGTTGAAAATCCAACATGGGAAAGTTAAGAAATAGAAAGAAAACACAGTTTAAAAAGGGCAATATTCCACATAATAAAGGCAAGAGATTTCCTAAAAGTGACATAAAAGACTCTGTAACAGTGTTGAAATGGAAAAGATTTGCTCCAGAACATTATTCCATGGTTACTAAGCACAGTACTGATGAAAAATCTGTTCATGCTCCAGACACAGAGGGAACCCCTAGCAGTACCAGATTTCTACGTCCGATCAAGAAAATAAAGTCCGAGGTTATTTCACCACCAAATAAGATTCAACCAAAGAAACAGATTGTCAATGGCACTGAAGGAATGCGAACAACAGACAATGACAAGATGGTCGATATGTGGAATGATTTATTCAGCTGCCATAGTACCCAAGAATCTCCATGTGAAGGACTATCGGCCACAATATTTGAGAATAAAAAGTGGGGATCTGCATGGAAATACAAGTTCAGGTGTAAAAACTGTGACTTTATATCAAAGGAGTATAAAGCATATGAAGAAATTAAAACAGACAAACCTGGACCCAATCCTGCTGCTATAAATTATGGTCTTGCAGTTGGAATGCAGGACACTCCAATGGGAATTAAAGGAACTAGACTTTTGCTAAATTGCATGAACATTCCAGCAACAGCAAAAAGTAGTCTCCAAAGAACAATGAACAAGATATCTGAACTTACAAATGATTTGAATAAAGCAGATATGAAAGAAAAAATAAACTTGGTGAGGAAAGTAAATGCAGACAGAGGGAATGATCCAAATGTTTTTAACATAGCAGTCGATGGCCGTTATAATACAACAACTATTGCAAGTCGAAAAAAGCCTGGACAGAATGCATCTCAAGTAATATTATCAAAATCAATTATGCTGGACCGGTGCATGGCTCAAGGGAAAGGGTTTTAATGTAGAATGTCCTGGAGGACATGAAGGGTGCATGGCTAATATTTCTCAATTTTCACCCTTGTCAGAAGAAACAGTTGGTTATGAAATTGGTAAACAATTGATTCTTGATGATGTTTTAGTGAAATATTTAACAACTGATGGAGATAGCAGGTCGAGCCATGGTATTACTAAAACAATGAAACTACTGGATCCACTTTGGAAATGTGAACGATTAGCTGACCCAACACATCTTGGACAATCTCAGTTCCGACAGAGTCAGCGTGCATCATTCAGTGAGGAAATGACGCACTAGAGAAATGAGAAAAAATGTCCATAAAACTTTAAGTAAGGACATTAAAGCTAGGTGTAGTTGCATTTTTAAAGTTCTAATGAAGGAATATAATGGTGAAATTAGGAAGCACTTACCAAATGTATTAAAGGCTACACTAAAATGTTACTCTGGAGACTGTTCTATGTGTCGACGTTATTCTATGGTTTGCAGTGGTGGAGTTGTAAAGAACTGGTGGTATCGATCAATCTTTCTGGGACCAAATCAAATTACACACCTTAATATGAATGAAAATGACATGCACATAGTGAATGAACTACTGAAAATGAGACTTAGCATTGAATCATTAGAGCTGCTGAAACTAAATAGTAGTACACAAAAGTGTGAATCAACAAACAGAAGCATAAATATTGGACTACCTAAAAATGTTAACTATTCTAGAAATATTAAAGGGAGATTGGCATCATGCATTCATGCAAGAAACAATGGACCGGGCACTTCAGTTATAGCAAAAACTAGAAATGTTGGACTTGAATTATGTGATGATGTAAAAAAGTCTAAATCAAATGGACAATGAATGCGAGTACCATAAACATTATGAAAAAAGAAAAACAAACATTAATCGAAGACTTCGACAACTTGGCAATAAAATATATTGCCACCGGAAGAAGCGCGAAGCTACAAATGAAGTGCCTGATTATGAAAAGGGAATTTAGATCCAGTGCTAGAACATTGGTAATGGTCAAGAAGATAACTCTTACTATTTTGTAACATTTCAATATTTCCAGTGAAAACCAATTGGTATGTGTGCAAAATACATGTACATTGACTTGCTTGTTTACAAATTATTCTGTACTTGAAAATCCTGAAAGTAATATTATTAAAATAAATAAAAATATATCAGATTTTATAGGGTTTTTTGTGTGAATACATAGTTAAGTTTTCAGTATATTCTAATATTCGACTAGTGAGTAACTGATATTTACTTCAATTGCAACAAGCATACTGGAAAAGTATCATGTGTCTGGCAGACTCCCCTGCTCAAACAAGCATTTCTATTATTATTTATGTGCTTGGGCTCTAAAACAAGGTGCTCTGGATTGATGCAAAGAGAGTTGTGGGACAGATGAGAACATTCAAGTGTTGGGTCTGGATTTAAAATGTGGTGTGAAATCATAAAAGCAAGTCTGTGTACAGTAAATTTCTTCCATCTCTTTTCTATCGGGTGCTTGCATGAAATCACACCACATTTTTTATCCTTTGAGGTGGCTGCAGTCCAAAAATACACTTTCCATTGGATGCAGTTTCAGATCTTTCTTTCAATTTTTCATTGTACAATTTGAAAAAATCCTCCATTTTAACTTTTTAATTGATACTGAGGCTGGAATCAGGTGTATGAATGCCAAAATTTACCTTTTGAACTGTTACAGATGCAAATGACACGGTTCAACACATGCTTTATGGAAAATTTCCATTTTTGCCATATTTGGTCAAATATGCAAATTAGATCTGCCAAATATGGAAATTGTAGGTCAAAACAAAAGAAAATTATTCACTTTGAGTCTGGACAAAATTTGGTGTCCAAACTCTGCACGGTTTTATCACAACATGGATTTAAAGCAAACCAGTGGGTCCCCTTAGATCAGGGCATAGACCACAATTAAATACACTATATGTCTATCCTACAACTTTTCCAAATATTTTCTTGCAAGCATATTTTAGGTCTAAAATTTCCTTATACACATTTAATAACATCCGGTCCAGGTAAAACCTGGAAAGCATGACATATGTTGACCGGCATTTTACACTGGCATTTGGAGGTAAACCACAGAGGGGTCAGAATTTGGAGCTAATATGTAAATTCATGGCAAATTACACCCCTTTGCAGAGGCATGCTACTGCCAAATAAAATAAGATTCTTCCATAAAAAAATATTTCTGTAAACTTCCAAGTATATACTTTAATTTGACTACAAAGTAAAACTTCATTATCAAACAAACAATACCAATATTATTTTTTCAAAAATACTCCTTGTTATTAAGGAAATACATTAGACTACCTGAAACCGGATGTAGAATTTGTGGTCTATGTCCATATAACAGGTTATACCGCTACCATCAAATTATCAAATAAATTATTAAAAAGCACATGTCTTTACATGTATGTTCTAAGATGTTAGGTCTATTATGTCTCCGTTTCTGACGTACAGTTCCTTACGACTAGACGTTTTATAAATGATCTTCCATTTAATTTCCGATGGTCGATAGTTAAATGCTTTGTATATATTAGTTGCATTTAATTGCACCTACTACATGCAGTTTGTACACACCTTGCTTGTTGTTCAAACAGTATCTTTATCTGGAAAAATGCGCTTAAGGCAGCAACCATTTGATTTTCTGGGGGGGGGGGGGGGGGGGGGGNGGGGGGGCTATGGATTTTTACCCCAAGTCAAATTTTTTTTTTCACCTAGAACAAAAACCTTGTTTTTTTACATGGCCAATCATAAACACGTTATTTTTTTCAGCATATATTGAAAACAATCTTTTTTTCCACCTCACTGCTGCACCGCATCCTTTACATTGTTATATAATAGGACGTGTCCATTACCAATCCAAACACACTCAAAACAGTTCACCCAGTTGTCATTCATATAATAAATTAATCAATTATGTTATTTATGTATCTATAATTTTTGAAATATGTGTAAATATTGAAAGGAAAATGAATTATTAATTTTATATAATCTTAAACATATTAGTATAAACTTATAACATAGATTTATATCCTCCGGCGTTTCGGTTTAGGCTACTACAATTTAAGGGTACATATACCGTTTGTATATTTTTTTTGAAAAAACAGATAAGTACACATGGTAACCAAGGCTAATCCATCATCAGGTACCCCAATCCTGTATGGAGATAGTAATTATTGATTACTGAAATCAGTTGCCGCTAATTATTCAAATAAAACGTGTCCGCTACCAATCCAAGCAGACTTGACACAGCTCACTAAGGTCTAATTTGCAAAATCTATAGATATTATTTTTAGGATTAATTTACAGTTGCATAAATATTCATATTATTCTCCTTATCTCCTTTTATTTTATCATTTAGTCATTACATAATTTTATTTTGATATTACATATGTATTTAATTGATATTTTGTTGACTCCTTAAAACACTTAAAACAGTATTTAAACAACTTAATAATATTATTCAAATAATAATAATAATAATAATAATAAAAGCTTTATTTAAAGAGGGTTACATAGTTAGTACAAACTAATCTTCCCTGAGGCCCTCAATAACAATATTGAATACACACAAGATAATGCATACTACAATTAAAGAGTACATTGTGATATCAGATACAAAATGTTATAAAAATACAAATTTATTCAGCTGGTACAATTTGTTTGTTGAGCAAGTAGCATTTTAGCTTATTTTTAAAAACCACAATATTCTTAGAATTTCGCACTGAGCCTGGTAGAGTGCTCCATGTAGAAGGTCCAGAAAAACTAAAGGATTTTTTAAAAAGTTCTGTTTTAGTTTTTGGTACACATAAATCACCACTAATAACATTTCTTAATTGATATGGATTACTCTGAGAGATGTACCTAATCTTGTCGATTAAATAAGAAGGTGCATCATCATTTAAACATTTAAAAATCAAAACGCATCTGTGATATATAATCCTGTTATCAACTGTCATCCAACCAAGTGTGTTAAACAGTGGAGCAGAAGGAGCTAAAAAATCTTTATCTAGAATAAGTCTTGCAGTCCTTTTTTGTAATTTAACAATACGGTTAAAATATTCACTGCTGCAGCTCCCCCAAATTATTATGCAATAATCAATTAATGGAAGAATGTAACCAGAGTAAAAAAGTTTTCTTGATTCTTGATTCAAATATTTTTTAATTTTTGAGAGAAGATAGATACGACTAGCAATTTTGGAACATACCTGGTCTACCTGATGTAACCAGCTCAGATGCGAATCAAGTTTTACTCCCAAACATTTCTCACAGTCAGAAATTTGCAAAGTCTGTGTGTTTATGGTAAATAACGGTTCAACAGATTGTGAAGAAATTTTTTGTCTTGTTCCTATTACCAGACATTTTGTTTTATTAGTATTTACAAACATATTATTGCTCTCACACCATTTTTCTATTTCATTCAGATCTTGTTGTATCTTACATTGTAATTCAATAATGTCTCTGCCAGCTGCATGTATAATAGCGTCATCAGCATATAAATCAGTTTTACAGTTTCTTATATGTAATGGCAAGTCATTTATATACAAAATAAATAAAAGAGGTCCTAGTATTGACCCTTGTGGTACACCAAATTCAACAGATAATTTTTCAGATTTAATATTTCCAATTTGAACTTGCTGGGTTCTATCACATAAATAAGACTTAAAAAATGTTACTGATTTATCATTACAGCCA